>JAVFBW010131140.1:0-13784 GCA_034783835.1 Mopalia ciliata
CATTGTTTCTCTATAAGATACATTAATCTATTCATAGCCTAGGACTTAAAATCACATCTTGAAATTCACTGTGTAATATTCTCTTTTTAATTGAGCTTTATAATACAGTTTATTATTTAATAAACATGGATTATGACAATGTGTACGTTTGCCTTATCTAGGCCCTTTCCTAGACGAAGATGGTTTATTGCCAGTTGAAGGGAGACTCGGCATTGCATATAGCCATAACTATGAAAGCACCTAATACATGTACTCATTCGTGGTCGCCATCGCATCATTGCTGATTCTACGCCACCGTGGAGATGTCGGCCACTTCAGTAAACAACTTACAGGAAGAGACATATTATCTGTAGATCTATATGGATAGCAGGTGGAACCGTTTCATATCCCCAGTCTTACACAAACAAGTGGCATGCATACAATTACGCAGAATTCATGTGAAATACAAAATGGTCTGTCCTCAACCGCCCCGCCTTTCAAACATGAAGAACCTTAAAAGCACTTCCTATGTTTACGGTGGAAGTGAAAGCAAAAAACACATCTCGACCAATTGTCACAGCTACCAGGGAGGCAGAATCCACTGAAATTCTCTGTTCATTTACATCACTTACCTGGACAACCTACCATGTGGAAGAATCATTGGGAAACTTGAATATTCAAGATTTTTTCAAAAGTAAACTCTGGAGAGTGTGGTCAGTAGACGATACATTCGGGCATCTAGGGAGAACCGAATATGCCAATACATTATAAGAAGGACGCAAGAAGCAAGTTATCCAAATGTTCGCCAGGGAGATAATATCATGATCTAAAGATTTGTGTTTGTTTGGGTTTCAACGCCATACAGAAGGTTATTTCGCTCACATGATGGCGTGTTAGTCCGATGGGTGAAGTAAACCGCCCTCTTTGCCATTGACAACACACAAAGATAAGACAGGACAATACAAAGACATCACAAACAGATCTACCTCCTGTCCCATTTTAGCTCTGAGAGCACCAGGGCATCAAGAAGCTCCCTGCATGGTCAAAAAAGGGTGTGTAATGCGGAATGGATTTAGGCACAATGCTGATGTACCTATTATGCGATAAAACATATCATCAATTAACGAATGAATGTGCCCCATTTCAATAATGATCGTTTTTTGGTATGTTAGTTTTCCTTTTGGCTTCAGTAATTCATACCCTGTTTGTCTCGTGATAATCTCCACAGATACTAGGCGGTGAATGTACTGTGTGTCATACAACAGTGTTGGTAAATTGTGATAACTTATGCCGATTTTATCGTCAGACCTTTTCTTTGTGGGCATAATAATGAAGTGCGGTTTATGAATCATTTTTGGCAAAATCTTTTGGATAAAAACGTTTGTAATCGCTAGCAAATTGATGGCGAGACTGTCATATTCTCTCTTTTTGTTTGTTTTGAGACCCCTAAAAAAGTTAGCACCTTAGATGATAATGACAGACTGGTGCAAAATCAACCGTTTTTCGTGGACATATTAACTTTAAATTACTTAAATGTCAAATAGCACTTGCCAATTTCATGTGACAATTTAAAGGTCACAATAGAGGTCAATTTTACAGCATATTAAAAGTACATCTTTTGGCCAATCATTAATAATGTAAGGATAGTTTTAGATTAACATTGGTGTTTTTCTTTTCTCAGGTACAAATTTTGTTATTACCTTGTACTGCTATTCGTGTAGATAATATGTAACGATAACCATGTTGTGCCCAACAACATGTGATAAAAAAAAAAAATCCAAGAGGATAACATAGGCAAAATATTTTAGCTTTACTTTCTTCCCTCATGTATATTAAATACAGTTTTATTTGAATATCTGAACGGAGTAACAGTTGACCTGGTAAAGTTATCTCCCTTTGCAAATAAAAAATTGAAAAACGTCAAAAAAAAGTTAATGTAGGTAGGTAAAATTCTACTCAATGGCTTTAGTGTTTCTTATAAAATCAGATCCATGTTTGGGAGGCAGGCGAGGAAACGACGTAGGGCTAAGACTTAGCCCAATATATTGTGCTACCTACAAATACGTCCAAATGTTCACAACCCAACCCAGGTGAACTAATGGCATCATTTACATTCCTGGGTTACCTTCTTTGGAACAATACTGATTAGCTTACTACAGAAATAGAAACAGAAAAACCATATAACAAGTAATCTGTAAAAACCGGCTTCAGCTGACAATCGACGAAGTTTCTGTCCCGCGCGCCCTCGCACACGTCTCCAACGCTATTGACTTCGCCATTTAGCACTTGTCGCAAGTCTAAGCTATATTTCCCTCCCCTTGAGTCTGCCGAAAGATTTAGAGAAGCTAGCTTTTTGATACAAGTAAATCTCCCGGATATCCTTGAGCCCAACAGGTCCTTTTGCCTCTTCCCTATGCCTGAAGCAGATAAAGAGGAAACCTAGGTAGACATAAATCTACAATAGCACATCTCGATCAATGTCACAGCTTAGCCCATTGTGTTCTGGTGTATTTATATTGATGTGTGTATGTATTATTGGACTGGGTATGTAACTGTTGAAGTAAAGATGAAGTGTGAAAATATTTGTAATGGCCGCAGGTCGTCAGCAGATCTCCGCGACTAGTCTTATCTGGCGGTAGTTCCGCGCTGACGATGCAAGAGAGTCGCGTTTTGTATCACGTTATGGTGTTCATACATATGTATACATGTGAACTCTGGTAAATAAATAATGGATCAATAAGTGTACAGTTGTCTTCCCGATTCCATGCTCATCAATGTGCTATATATCAAGAAGGTATACAATTGTGATGTTTGTTATACAATAATGGCCCACTTGAGAAGTTCGTAAGATATTTGGAAAATTACGGCACCGAAAGTTCACCTGTACCAGAGATACTTTAATGACATAATTTGAAAACCAATCGGAATTTTATTTTAAAACTGTCTACAGTCAGGAACGAATATATTTATGGCAGAATGTCAAATGTACAGCTGTGGACAACTCCATTCTAAAAATTCAAGTCAATGACAAATATATAGCTTTTGTACAATTGTAAGAGCGATTTCCCCTTGTATTAATTCTTCGATTGAATGCATAGGGCAGGTTTTTAATGGTTTAAAACATTTATCTGGTACGATATTAATCTAATCTATGCACACACAAAAAACAACTCAAATTAAACAAAAACAAATTTATTTTTTATATTTAAAGCTGACATATTTAGCCTTAAAGTCTTGGAGATGACTGGAATCAACTCAACGTTTTAAGTGAAGGTGGAATTGAAGCTTAGTCTCCGTGGGTGGATGACATTGTTACGTTTGGGTAAAAAGAAATGTTAGTACTCTGCGTATTAGAACACGACCTTAAATGTATAATAATTATGGATGGAGGATAAAAAATAAGTTGAATTGAATCTGTTTGATGTCTTCCTGACGTCGCGGTCGTTAGATCGCGCCTGTTTGTGCGTGGGAAAAGAATGTAAAAAAATGTATCATCTTTGTAGTAAGGACGGTATAGAACTGGGAAGCTGATCACTGTAATTGATATAATAGTTTGTGTAAATGGACTTTACGTTAGAAAATTCAAGGCCATGGAAATCCGCTTGGGATTTGGCGGGTAAACTAAAGAACTGACCTACAGCATGCTTTGCACCTTTCCAGACCGGGCTAATGGACAGTCCAGCGCTGGTGTTATCCCTTCATTGCAGCAATAAACCTACCGCAATCCAGTTGGCATTTGGTAAAGCCGCCTGCAATCAGAGCTATAAGCTCTTCTTGACGGCTTCCAGAAGGCAGTTAAGAGCCGAGGAGAGAATTTAAACGGTGTAAGTAAACCATGTGAGCGGGGGAGAATCTGTAACTTAACGAACACCAGCATCTATTGACACCTTCTAACCTTGAATGGCTTCTGTGATTGAGGAAAAAGGAAACACGGTCTGCCGAAGTTTGTTTCTACTCTGTTCCTAGCTATTTGTCCCTCGTATTAAGATTATCAACTGTTGTAACTCGCTAAACAATCAGCCAGGTGAAAATCTGAAAGATGCAGGACAATTCACAGGTGTTTTAATCACTCCTGTACAAATTCTACCTGTACCTTCAAAACAGGAAACTGTGAGAAACCTTGTCCAATAGTATACGGTTCGCATGGTGACACAGACAGAGACGATACTTCATAGGCTTGTTGTGATAATAAATTGTGGCAGGTGCTATCGAAGCCTATTACCATTTAAAGGGAAACGAAAATCAATCTTGTCGTACACATTCAATCTTCCCCTTCTTCTTGTAATTAGTACGATGATATATGTTAAATCACACTGCCACAGAATGTGATTCTAAACTGTATAACAGTGTAACTTAAAGTTATTGATGCATAGTGATACTCTCTCGTGTTTCTTATGGTGGCGAGTACCAAGGGTGCTTTATTGGCTGGACTTATCTTAGATATAAGTATTTTTTTGCATAAATAAAAAAATATAAATAAATAAGATAAGCTTTAGCAAATAAACACCAAAGACTTGTCTTCTTGCCACAACGTAGCTGCAATATATCTGAATCACGCTCGCTCAAAACAATAATCAATCAATTAATCAATTAATTAATCAATCTTTCATGTTTCTTACAGATAAGTCACAATTCCGAGACTTCCAATGCCGCTCGATTGATGTCACTAAAACAATCATTCGCGGGTTGTTTACTATTTCCCGGGGCCCGTATTCATAAAGCTACTTAAGCATTTCTTAAACTTAAAAATTATTTAGCCAAATTTCATCTGATTTTGAAAAAAGTTAAATCTGAAATAATTAAGTTGACATTTTATAAATTTTACTTATGCATTCGTCAAAGTTCGCAGTTTCTTGGACTAAAAAGAACAAAGAAATCGTGGCGAACGTCACGTCAATCGGTACGTTAGTGTTTATCTTCGGCGGATGTGGATGGGTCCTGTCACTAACTAGCTTATATCACGTAATCACGAAATATTTTTGTTGTAGTTTTAGTACCTTGTCCCTTGGGCTGTCAAATTACATAACAACTTCTTGATTTATTTCACAAACTTAATAGGGCAAAACAATATCAAGGATTCGATGGGTATTAGTTTGAGAAGAAAAAAAATAAAAATAAATAAACAAAAACGTTTTGTTTCTCTATGGCAGGAGAGATTGGATGCTTCCGTAACTGGTGGAGCTTTCTATCGTTTCCAACCCTCAGCGGTTTGCATAAAATTCATCCACTACTCTTTCTCGAAAAGGCGAGGTTGTATTGTTTCGTCTGTTTTCCGGTCACTTTCCAGTAAATTCTTATCTACACAGAATAAATAAACACCCTGACGGTAATTGTGACTGGTGCTTAGTCCCTGACACCATTTAACATTTACTGTTAAAGTGCTTTCGTTACAGTGTGTTTCGTAAAGTTCTTTCAATCGCTTATTGTGTGTTGGCATACTGAGGCCTAAAATAGACAACATCTTAAACCCGAATAAAAGTTGCGACAAAGTGTTTAAAGCAAGCAGTAGCTGCGTATGTTATAAACACGCGTATAATCACTTAAAACTCTACGTCAATACTTATTTAACAGTAACTGAACTACTGACATAAATAATGCAAAGTAATGACTCGCATAGTTCTAATGACTTAGAACTGCATGCGCCATCAAACCTAATTTCCATTTCATTCCATTCTGCTGACCATTAAAGAATATGAAGATTTCAAACTTTTGATAAAGCCCACCATTAGAAGCGCTTTGTTCTTTACTTAAGATGCATGTAAATCATAATTCATTGAACATTATAATAATATCCCGAGAAATTACATTCAGTCTTTCTTGAAACTATTGATTTGTTTAAAGAAAAATCAAAATCGATAGCATAAGTGTTCATTTTTGTTTCGATTATTAGCATTTAACTACAAATCATCTGTACCCTAATTTCTACAGAGCACTGCTACAAAGAAAGCACAATAAAATCTTCCTTAGTGTAAAACTCTTGTATCTAATACAATATTGTTCTAGCAGTTACAATAATCTGGAACAAAACTACTGTCTCTAAAATACAAGTCCCAGGTGGTTTGATAGTTGTTTAAAAGCTACCCCAGATAATAGAGTGAACAGAGCTGATCTAAAACTAAACTTAGGAAACCCGAAGTTCCCAGGATCCTTGGTTCCCGTGTTCATTGATGAGTACACGTTATTATTTGTGATATGCCCTAATGTTAATTCTGATGTTGGTTTGGTCATGTTATTTACTGTGGCATTTGTAAACGTTAATTCTGTTGATATAAATTTAGCATGTTTAGTAACACTACTGTCAGTTGTCGGTTTAGGCGAAGATAATTGCTGCCTTGTGGACGGTTTGGATGTTACTGCTGTCAGCTTTGTGGACGGTTTGGATAATACTGTTGTCAGCTTTGTGGTTGGTTTGGATGTTACTGTTGTCAGCTTTGTGGTTGGTTTGGATGTTACTGTTGTCATCTTTGTGGTTGGTTTGGATGTTACTGTTGTCAGCTTTGAAGTTGGCTTGGATGTTACTGTTGTCGGCTTTGTGGTTGGTTTGGATGTTACTGTTGTCAGCTTTGTGGACGGTTTAGGTGTTACTGTTGTTAGCCTTGTGGACGGTTTAGGTGTTACTGTTGTTAGCCTTGTGGACGGTTTAGGTGTAGATGTTGGCAGCTTTGTGGCCTGTTTGGATGGTGACGTTGTTAGTTTTGTGGTCGGTTGGGATGTTGATATTTGAGGCTTTGAAGTTGATGTTGTCAGTTTTGTGCTTGGTTTGGATGTCGATGTTGTCAGCTTTGTGCTCGGTCTTGGTGTTGATGTTGTCAGCTTTGTACTCGGTCTGGATGTTGATGTTGTCAGCTTTGTACTCGGTCTGGATGTTGATGTTGTCAGCTTTGTACTCGGTTTGGATGTTGATCTTGGCGGCTGCGTGGTCAGCTTTGTTATTGTGGCCATCGGATTAGGAGCAAGTCTGGGTGCAATCAGCTTTGAAGCAGTTCCATTGTTAACAAAAGATGTCGAGGGTGACTGTGAAAGACCAGAGTCTAAAATTAAAAAATACGAAAAAGAGTAATTTATTCCCAATCTTTAACTCTTTTTTTGTAATATTTCTATTTATCCTTTTGAATCAGTTATTTACTTTACGAAGGTATTTATTCTCTTCTATAACAAATTTGTTTCTCTCTTTTTTTTGATTTGATGTAAGTATAAAGTAATATTTATCTGTATAGCTCTTATTTTTCTATCAATAGAATCACTTCTTTGTGTTCCTGTCGTGTTTTGCTATCTGCCATGTAAATGAGTTCATAGACCTCTTTAATTTGAAATCAATGGAGTTCTAATCCAAACAACAAAGATCGCTAAGCATTTGTAACTTTTGAAATTTGGATACCGAAACAAAAAATGTTTTGGAGTATTTTAATGATCTTTTTAAAAATGTGTTTAAAAAACAGAGTGATATCTCGGCCCTTCATTCCTGTACCTTTCGGCTTTCCCCCTGTCATTTTCTTTCTTTCATACCGGTACATTAAATTTGCCTATTTCTTGTAGATTTTCTATACCAAACCTTATCACAAAATTAATGCTGGAAATGATAATCGCTAACCATTTAGAATAAATAAAAGCTACAAACTACGGTCGTATTATTAAAAACGCTATACATTTTTTGCTGATTTATGCAATTATAAAATAACGTTGTTAATAATTTACCCCCTCATACTGTATGACGTAATACTGTACAATAACAAAGCAGGTAAATGTTGCATTCTGGATATCTTTCACCGTAGCATATTTGTTATTGACACTTAAAAAACATTTGAATTTTGTAATTAATTTTAATTTAGTCTCACGAAATCCATAAATTTAGGATATGCAGCTGTTAACATACATATTTTGCTAATAACAGATTTATCATTACATTATATACCATGTAAATTTTCATCATATTCTCTCGAAATGTGTGTAGGTTACCGTAACAGCTCGGGATTAAAATTTATATAGAAACTTGTCTCTGGTAGTTTAGCTAGAAAATGAGGTGGTTCACCAATTTTAATTAATCAATATCTCCGTGCCAGTGTGATAATTTTTTTATTTTTATAAATATGCATTTTCTGTAAGCGGAGAAAATGAGTGACGTCCGGCCATATCCACGTTCAAATAGGGTTTGAACAAAATTGTGTATGTAGATTGGAAATAACTAGATTAAGACCCAGGTTTTACAATGAAATAGGTTGTTAGTCAAGATACCTTGTTTCGAAGTGAGAACGAACCCTGTTAGAAGACAAGCCACCATTATAACCCTATTAGATGTCATTTTATATACAAACGTGGACACGATCTGTAACAAAGGAAACATATATTAACTTAAAATATACATTTAATTATACATTTATAACTTTTACATTGATTCAGTTTCTGTCATTCTGGTGTCGATTGTCACTTTATTATAAACAGAAAACATACTTATTTTGTGAGTTGAATAGTAACCCCAACAACTCTAATGTGGGCAGTGTTTAGCAAGTAAAACTGTTTAAAGTTCGATAGATCTTAACCCATACCACATCAAAACCGAGCAAACTCCCTCTTATTAGACTTCAAGAGCACATGACTAGAATAAGTCAAGTCTCAAACGAAGTATGCGATCATAGTAATGATATAGACTATATCTCTCAGAAAACTCAGAAAACAATGCATATTATACATATTTTTAGTATTATATAACTGAAAACCTGGTATATTTGCATATCTATTATTAGAATTCCTTTCATTAATTCTTAACTCTAAAACTTGATTTAGTGTTAACTCATTATGTTAAAGTAGGATTTAAACAGTCTTTGTGAATTTTATCAATGTTTTATAGCGTTCAAGATTGGGGATTTGAGTGTACATTGGCACTATCTTGGACTAGTTACCAGGGCAGATAGATTACTTTCGAATAAGCGGTCTCCTGGTCCTATATTTGATCCATCAATTTATTTTAACAGAGGTATAGAGGTCGAATTTGGTTAGGCACAGTTCCTGTGGCTTAGTAGCTCTCCTTAACTCATATCTCAAAACTTAGCAAGGCAATGATATTTAAATTGTTAGAAATACAAAAAAAATATCTACGTGATAACATGTAAATAGATTAGGGGGTCCTCTTCCATGGTTAAACGAAACACCGGACTAGCAGGATACCTTTCAGGTAATAGACATTTTTCAACTTATCTGCCTTGCATGCCTTCCACTCTGTTGTATTCTAGCCCAATTCATAAATTCATTAAAGGAATGGCATTGCGGGGTAACATAATGCGCCATTTGGTGACCAATTGCATTACCAGAGATGGCATGGGTTACATTGTAGGCCTACGTCATAGAGAAATTGAAGCCACCGGTAATCGGCTAAGAAGATCAGTCGTGTTAACAATATTGACTGCTATTTCATTATTCGGTGTGATGATATCGAGATATCGAGACTCTCCGATACTATCAAACATATCTATAGTGAAACGTTTAATAATATTATTTTGAATTCAAATCCAAAATTGAAACTAATAAAAAAGAACATTAAAAAATTAATAAAACAATCGAGAAATCAATAAATATAGCATCTTACCGTTTGAATAAAGTTTTTCGACGGATAATCCCGACCAGGTCGTTTAACCATAAACTTATTTTTATCAGATAAGCTTTGAATGGAGAATGAAGTAGAAACAAAAAGGGATTTATAGCGTTCCAACTTTAAGCACTGGAGACCTTGAACTTAAAACAGCGAAAATATTGATGCCATATTAACTACGCAATCATTCAGATATTGCATTAGGCTTAATTAAATAAGCTTTCGCAACAACAGAAAAATGTACCTCCTTGTAACGGGATTATTTGTGGTGGAATCGTTTACCGTAAGTGATTTATAAACACGTTGTTCCCTGTACTCATGTCATTGACTCCCACAACTCTCACATACATACATGTCATCAAGTTCTTTGTTAATATTGATCAATTGACCAATCAAATGGATACACAAACAACGAAAGATTTTTATTTTTACAAATTGTACATTAAATAAATTGTTCACAATAAGATTCAAGATTTGTCAATTGATATACCTCTCGGTGTCAATCTTCAGCCTGACCCCTCGGGGTCAATCTTCAACCTGACCTTTCGGGGTCAATCTTCAACCTGACCCCTAAACAGCCTGTCGTATTTTTTGTTTGACTCAAATGGTTCAATTGTTAATTCATTCTGGTTTATTACCGATGAACGCTAACATGTTTGTATCATGATCGAACATGTTTTTTTTAACAAATCACTGGAGAGCACTCAGTAGTTGATCTCTATTAACCTTACATAATGTTTGGGTTCTCTGCGAATTCCAGACTACGAGCCTTGTAAATACAACGTTACTGTGAATACCACAAGAGTTGCGTTGAGTGACGGTGGTTATGACATTACAAGACTTTATACAGTACCAATTTGTGACAATAACAAAAAAAAAATCCTTTCACTATTTTAATACTAAATATTGACCATTTGCACCCTATGAATTAAGTTAATGAATTGTTTGAAATAAATATTGAGCCTTTAACAGAAACAGAGGTATTTGGTTCTACGTCCTTTCACCCTCGCCTTGGTTCGTTAGCTCTCTCGTTCGTTCGATCATGGCGCTTTGTAGTCCCTTAAAATAATTAAGGGGCTGAAGAAAACGGGAACCAGGAAGAAAAGGGAACAACTAGAGGAGGGACAAAAAACATCACATTTTTTTTTTAAATTAGTCTAGCTGAATAATCCATTTTACACACACATCCATTCACTTCCATGGTGGTCAGACATATATACGTGTAGACCGGAGACGGACTGGAATTGATCCTGGACACTTCTCAACGTGCTTTCTCGCGTGCGATTTGCACTAACGATTTCAGGGTATTCCCCTTGTTCGTCCAGTTTTGGTTCATCAATTGTTTTGAATATCTTGTTTGAGTGGCATTTAGAAGCTGGGTAAATTACAAAGACATGACGACCGAGATGGATTTTAAACTTCTGAAAATATATCCAGAAGTTGAAAATCCATCTCAGTCTTCATGTCTTTGTAACTGTTTGGAATGTTGGGGACTCCTCTTAAGTCGCAACACCATATCAAACAGTAAGAGTGAAATTTTAAAAACTCTTAAACAAAATACACCTACAAAAAAATGTATATATCCACATAAGCAATGTAATACCGGTGATCAAATACATGTAAACTGTTTTTAAGTTTCGACAGTCTCTGACAGCCACTTTCAAAAAATGTCATAGGACAAAAAATATCGTAGGATATTATTCCGTTATGTTCAACTACAGGTGTAAAACTTTCGTACGAGATTTTATTGTTGTACATTTTGTGAAGGTAGCTCCGGTTTCGTAAGTTTGACCAGACACTTTCGGATCATAAAATTTTCATGTTGATACTACTGTCAACAATGTTTTAAAAGGCGTAATGAAATATCGATTTAGTTAATGTCTTTGTCCAGAATTCTATTTTTACTCCTAAATATACCCCAGTACTGAATTCGACGGTTCGGTGACAACGCCCTCTTCAATCCCGTTCCAGTTTTCTGTATAGTCATACTAACAATGTTAACTAAAACCCCCCAAAATAACAGAGATTTAAAATTCGAATTCTTTGGTCAAAATTTTATCCATTAATACTAGCACATTATGACCTAATAATGTAGAATTCCTGTAGATGGTTGTCCTATCAGAGCAGCGGATTTGACATAAAGACTTTTAGACTAATAAATGCTTGTGTTATGCTCGTGGCGTTCTTTTTGAAATGCATAAATAAAGATCCATCTCACTCGATCAATCAAAATGACTGACCATATAAGATTCCTTATTCTCGGAGCTTCCAGGGCCATGCGGGCCCTCGACCCTGTCGAATGGAGCTGTGATAGTCCCCCACCCTTTCGTAAAATCCTGTATCCAACACTTCCGTATGGTGCAGTTTCATTCCCAGCAGCCTACCTTTAAAAGACAGATTAACAGATATCAACCCGAAGAAAGAACATCACACCACCTAGTCAGTAAATACTTTAGCTGAAAACCCCCTACTATAAAATTATTTTTATTTCCGGGCCTATGGCCTCATAGTACAATAAAGGGAAATAGAAGAACCCTATTAGCCACTGTTTACTGAAAATAAACCTTCCGTATTGCACCACACGTATCTCAAACGCTCGGCAAAATATGATTTAGAGTAACATTTGATTTGAGAAAATCACAAATTAGAATTGATAGATACATGTATGATATCAGTTCATAATGTCAAACACCTGAATTCCTATGTAAAATAATGATGTTATGACATAAAGTATTTCGAGAATAATTAGCGACATTCATTTCTGGACCCTGAGTGAATCTGTCACAGCTTGGTACACATTGATGTCTGCGAGTCACTTTTAATATATACATTAAAATACCTTTAGATCACGGGTAAAAACAGATAAGTTATCAGATTAACATTAGTTAAAAGGCTTGAACATGAACTGCTGCACTACACCCGGTTTTGTCTGGACATGTTGAGGCGTCCGTATAAACTGAGAGAAACGACTTTCATGAAAATCTGAGCTAGCCATGTAAAACACACATAAAATCTATACAATTCGACCATTCTGACATTTGACAACACTCGACGGACAAGTGTCTTTTAGTGTTTAAGGAAGATATTTCTTACTATACTCTCCCAAAAAGAAACGCAACATTAATATTTTTTTATCCAAATAAGAATTTTCAACATCATTTTATATATATTAATTTAATTTACAAAACCTTTATTTGTGTAGTATTATATAAACTGGTAACTTTGATAATCCTCTGTGTGTATATTTACATTCACCCCCGAAGTAGACATCGCAAATTACCAATCTCTACCAAACAATTTACGTTTGCGCTACTCGTTGAGTCCACATTATGTATAAATAAAGTTGACTCAGTCTCTACCAAACAATTTACGTTTGCACTACTCGTTGAGTCCACATTATGTATAAATAACATTGACTCAGAATATCAGTCGTAAAGTGGAGAGGGGCGATTCTTTAAGTTTTCAACTAATTTATATACTCAGTCAAAAAAGAAACGTCATGCTCATAAATTTCTAAATATTTTCTTGAAACTTTATACAAGAGATATTGTTATTATTATTAGAAGTATATGCGTTGTCAAAGACGTCATGACACACAGCAGTCACATGACCTTATGAGACACGTTCAATTGAGCCCACGTTAGCAGAGTAGAGTGACATCTCGGGAAAACAAGTTCTTACAGTAAATTATCCGTTGATTTGTAATGCCACGACTGTCAAACATTTAACGTAAACGTGCCATTGGCATGCTGAATAGAAGAACGTCGGTCACTGACGCTGCCAGGATTATGGGATGTAGTCGACAGACTATCCATGATCTTCGGACACGTCTCCAACAAATTGGCACCTCAGCAGACCGACCTCCTTCGAGTAGACCACGTGTGACGACACATGCAGAAGACACGACAAATCGTCTTTCGCCATTTGCGTAGTAATAGGTTTCTCACTGCAACGTCCACTAGGAATGAATTGTTTAGAGGTCGTGTGACTGCCCAAACCATACGTAATCGCCAGCGCATTGCTCGTCTCCATGCACGCCGGCGATATCATGGACAAATTTTAACCCAGATACACCGACGTCAACGGCTTCTCTGGGCACAACGACATATGAGATGGACTGAGACTGATTAGAACAGGGTCGTTTTTAGTGACGAATCCAGATTGACTTGCAATTCGCTGATGGGAGAGTTAGATTTTTGAGAAGACGCGGTAAAAGGAACGC
>JAVFBW010131162.1:0-13783 GCA_034783835.1 Mopalia ciliata
TGTCCGTCGTCATATAAGTGAAATACCCTTGAGTACGACGTTAAACACCAATCAAACAAACAAACAAACAAACAGATTATAACCTGGTATTTTGCTATCGATCCGGTAACCATAGATTATTAAGATAGGTTGTTCCCAGGGGCGTAGCCAGTATGTAGCACTGTAGGTCCGGGCCTACACTTTTTTGGCCAAGTTAGATTTTCTAAATAACACCCATAATTCAATTGAAAAAGCTTGCTGGGCGAGTTTAAGAGTCTAGACAGGGAAAACTATTGAAATGAACGTAGCAAGAATATGGCTAAATTAGGCGACTTATTCCTCTGTCATCTAGGCTGTCATTTCTATCGCGTGTCGCCTCACTTAACACTCTACCCGCCCCAAAAAAACTAGGATCCGATGTCAGTTTTTTTAAAAGATACATCGGGTTTGTCTGATTTTGATAGGCCAACATCCAAGACTAAAACACCCAACACATAATTCAAATAAGATTTTTCTTCTTTCCGCGGGAATATGGGAAACGAATAATTGAATTGAAAAAGCCAGTTCGAAGCCATGGCATCCGATGCAAATTTCTTCAGCACAGCATCAATGCCAATCGCAAAGTCTATGTGGATGTGCATGAGTGCTAAAACGCTTCATTTATTGTAGAACGCATGTAGTTTTTGATTCTGCTCATTGCGCCGAAGGTATTGACATTTACTAGCTCAGTTGAATCAAACACAATTACTGGCTATATATTTATATCTACAAGTATCAGAAGTTGTGTAAAAGAAAGACTACTCTGTATATGTATACCTTGCTTATTTTACGTATTTTAACTCGTTTGTTTTTTGGGGTTTCAAAGTGATATTGAATGAGGTATCTCACGTTAGCAAGAGGCCAGGAAACCAGAATGACTCCTGGTACACTTCTCTGGTTCTCCCTCTATCGGAATAAGCTGACTGGTCCTGGCTGGTCACACAATTGACCATCAATATCAATCACTAGTTTTAGTGGTCAACAAAAGAGGGCTAAGTGTACCATCAATCGTCATGTGGCTGATTGAGACACCCCTTTGATATAGTGACATACAGAGCATCGCTTTAAGGACTTTACCGCTAGTCAGGGGTCAAATTTTGAACTTTTTTTTTAACCTTTCTGAAATCTTCTTTTCATAAACGTGATAATGCAAACAGTTTGACATAAAAATTAAGTATTCTAAAATGTTTTTTGTTTTTTTGATTTACATTGTAAAATGCGTGTCTCAATGATAATGTGTATCGGCAGGCGGAAAGGATTAAGCCGATTATCTCCCCTGAGTTACTACCTACTGTCTACTACTACAAGCCGATTAACAAAAGGGCCCGCAGATAGATACAATGGCCGTCTTTGTTAGATTACATTTAATACAAACTACTTGCCCCAGTAGGACTCCTACTGATAGCCATATGCAAACAATGATTGAACTAGATTAAACTGTATTTTGTTTTTTCATTCAATTAAAAAAATCATTTTCTTTATTTAATATATTGGGAGTAATCTGAAACCAATTTAAAATTAAATCATTTACACACGGTAAGGTTGTTTTCTCCTTCATTTTTCTAGATTTTCAACGCTTTATATGTAATCGTTTATTTCTCGAAAACTATCTGCGCAAAGACTGTGAAATTTGGCACGTGCACAATCGTAAAGCGATTTGTGCAAAGACTAACTTGAATTTAGAAAAATCATATGAGAGTATTTTAGTTTAAATACTTGCCTACAAATACATGGAAATTTTAAGAAAACATTTCCAGCCATCTAAGAAGAATAAGAGCTTATTTGGGCTTTACTAGGTGTCCTCCTAAATGGGCGTCCTTTAAGCGGGTTTGCATCCTAAATATATATATTTCATATTTCTGTGCCTACAACTTTTAAAATCCTGGCTACGCCCCTGGTTCCTATAGCCCTGCAGTGGTAGACTGATGTCCAAATCGTCAGCTTATAATCTTTCTATTATTTATCATATTCGAAGAAGTAATTCAAATAACATCAGTACTTCAACAGTAAATAAACTGGATTATCACAAGAAAGACTCTATTGATTTTTTGAAGACTGGGGACCCCCACGGGATCTATTGAATAGTCGATATCTGATTATTACTGGAGGTAATTATAAGTCTGGTCAACAAAATAGACGCTGCTATATGGTAGCTAATAGAAAAATTATTAACGAGCAAAGTTAAATTTATTTGACGTGCGATATCGAGTTTACTAGTCGAAACAATAAATTTGCTCCATGCCTCATGCCTTTCCTACATTGGCCAGTAGCTATGAAACAAACTTTGTGTTGAGGGGAATTTACCTCACTGATTAAGCTGTGCTTTAGCTGAATAGGAAGAGATTTTACGTTTGTAAGATGTTTTTGGAGTTAAGGATCTTTCTCTGTACCTGGGATCAATGAAATAATTACTTTCTGGAAGCGCAGCTACCCTAGGCTCGTATAACCAGCCATAGGCTTACAGTAGCCCATAGGCCTACTGACTGTACCATATACGCTGGTTCATATAGCAAAGCTTTTCAGGTAAAGGGCCGCGGAAATAGACGCTAGACTCACACAAAATTATATTGGTTGATCTGGTCACATGAGCATACCGTCCTCTCGTCAGGAACTTTGCTCCGCCATTTTGCACACCGGTATGCTCATGTGACCAGATCAACCAATATAATTTTGTGTGAGTCTAGAGCCTAATTCAGCGGCCCTTTACCTGAAAAGCTTTGCTATATGAACCAGCGTATAGGGTAGTCAGTATGGGCTACTGTAAGCGCGAACAACTACCCCTGTTTGGATAATTCGATGTCTGCTTTAAATCGACGATACACTACGTTCTTGTTTACACCGTCCTGAATAGGACCGCGGTTCTACACTGCAGGTGTTGATGTTACACGAGCTACTGAGTTTTAGCGCTTCTATTCGTGTAATTGCCCTACAGTGCCATGGATATTTAAGTAGGGTTATTGCAGGTTTTATCTCCCAGCTACATTGCAGTTATGATAGACTATTAGAGTCACGGAACTTTGCGTCATAATGTTACACTAGTTTGTCTGAATAAAATACCATGATTTGCCTATAAACGTGACAGTGTTTGCCTCTATGACGGTAACACGGAAGTCCAAAGTAAAAAAAAAATAAAAAAATAAAAAAACCCTCTATACTGTTCAGCCAGTTAAGCTTTGTCCAGCATAAAGATTGTTAGTGAAGATTCAAAGGGAACACTTAAATCTTGCAGGAGCAGTCATAATTTTTTATTTTGTGGATTTTTGGAATAAAATATAATTAATCTGTTTTATTAAACATTTGTGTACAAGAAGGTTATGTACATATGAAGTGAAACTGAACATTTGAGTATACCATAATGTTCGTAATAAAAAGTTGTATTGTTAGTTGTTACTATAATGCTGGTAATAACTAATAACAAGTTGTAGTGTTAGCTGTTACCAAAGTGCTGGTAATAACAAGTTGTAGTGTTAGTTGTTACCAAAGTGCTGGTAATAACAAGTTGTATTGTTAGTTGTTACCATAATGCTGGTAATAATAAGTTGTAGTGTTAGTTGTTACCACAATGCTGGTATAAACAAGTTGTAGTGTTAGTTGTTACCATAATGCTGGTAATAACAAGTTGTAGTGTTAATTGTTACCATAATACTGGCAATAACAAGTTGTAGTGTTAATTATTACCATAATGCTGGTAATAATAAGTTGTAGTGTTAATTATTACCATAATGCTGGTAATAACAAGTTGTAGTGTTAGTTGTTACCACAATGCTGGTAATAACAAGTTGTAGTGTTAATTATTACCATAATGCTGGTAATAACAAGTTGTAGTGTTAGTTGTTACCATAATGCTGGTAATAACAAGTTGTAGTGTTAGTTGTTACCATAATGCTGGTAATAACAAGTTGTATTGTTAATTGTTACCATAATGCGGGTAATAACAAGTTGCAGTGTTAGTTGTTACCATAATGCAGGTAATAACAGGTTGTATTGTTAGTTGTTACCATAATGCTGGTAATAACAAGTTGTAGTGTTAGTTGTTACCATAATGCTGGTAATAACAGGTTGTATTGTTAGTTGTTACCATAATGCTGGTAACAACAGGTTGTATTGTTAGTTGTTACCACAATGCTGGTAATAACAGGTTGTATTGTTAGTTGTTACCATAATGCTGGTAATAACAGGTTGTATTGTTAATTGTTACCATAATGCTGGTAATAACAGGTTGTATTGTTAGTTGTTACCATAATGCTGGTAATAATAAGTTGTAGTGTTAGTTGTTACCATAATGCTGGTAATATTAAGTTGTAGTGTTAATTATTACCATAATGCTGGTAATAATAAGTTGTAGTGTTACCAAAGTGCTGGTAATAAAAATAAAATGCTGCCATGCTTTTCGTAAAAAAAAATGGGGCTGTTTCTTTTCTGTTTGTAATAAAATGTTTAAGAAAGTTCGCGATGAAATGTTGTCTCGTTACAATTTAATGTTTGTAATAAACTATTGTTTTGTTACTATAAAACGTTCGTTATTAACAGTTGTCTCATTCTATATAATGTTCGTAATACACAGTTGTCTCGTTACTATATAATGTTCGTAATAAAAAATTATCTAACGTCGGTTAAACGGACTGATTTCGATTTGTCAAGCCAGCTAGGGACTAAAGAAACATACCATCAGCTATAATATTTGATGGACAACTATACAGCTACCAAGCGAAAAGCGGTGTGACCTTGCTCATGTCACCCCCCCATGACTGACAGATTTAAATGAATGTAATATAACTTTTTAACTCAAAAAAGTAAACTTTCAGAAAATTAAAACTATTCTGAAATTCACTTGATAACACTATATAATGTCCGTAATAAACAATTGTT
Source organism: Mopalia ciliata (assembly GCA_034783835.1). Classification (NCBI taxonomy): domain Eukaryota; kingdom Metazoa; phylum Mollusca; class Polyplacophora; order Chitonida; family Mopaliidae; genus Mopalia; species Mopalia ciliata. The sequence continues at coordinate 4,888 of JAVFBW010131162.1, forward strand.
TCGTTACTATATAAAGTTCGTAATGATAAAAATTGGAGTGTTACACCATATTTTGTTTTAAAATAAGCTGATGCCATGTTACCATAGTGTTCGAAATAAAATCAATTAGGCTAGTGTAAAGAAAGGGCAACTCGGTTAGTATTCGCTATTACATAATAAGGAAGTGTTGTAGGTGATCAAGTACTTAATATTGTGTGAGTTATTAGTAGTGCAGCGTCATTTGATGTCATTTTTTTAAACTTAAAGTTAGGTTGCCACAAACTTAGAATATAGCCCTTTGCAAAAAGTAATTTGACACACTTCTCCGCTAGGGAGAGGGATTGTTATGAATTTACTTCCGGTTGGTACAGACCAACAAAATGGCGACTGTAGCGAGTGACGGTAACTAAATATTAACGCATGAAATAATTGCGTGAATATATTTCGTGAACGCAGATTACCAGTTAGTGGGACAAAACAAGGGTCACTAACGAGTCTAGGCCGCTAAAGACATGCAGATTGAACTGAAAACTTGATTTGAAGATTGTATGAATGAAAATTTTGTGACCCAATATGGCTGGCCTCGCAGTTATCCCACTTACGTTTTTACACTATCAGGTTTCAATGGATTAAGTAAGGGATAAATTAAGTAAATGCACTTCAGTTTAATAATCCGATCTTATTAAGTATGGAATATTTATTATATAATTAGCAGGGAAATGATAGATATGATATCATCACAATTATAAATTTGGAGAAATAGTACCATTTATATTATAGCTGGTATTAGTTGAAATGAAGTCACATCTGTGTTCTGTACGGCCACAACACCCATTGGTTAAACATCATAAAGAAAACAATTAGTATTTAAGGATTAATCTACTGCTAATAGCATAATAAATATAACATTTGTCATGAACTGGTAAATATCAATTCATGTATTTTGAACAGTTTATTATTATCATCATGTTGATCGGAAAATCACACGACCACGAATCAGAAACGTAACAGCTACTTTGTAATAATGTTATTGCTTTATGTAACGTTTTGACCACATTGGTATTACGTTGTACAAAAACTCTACCACTCCACAACTAAGTCACAAGGTAGTCCATTTGCCTTGTTCTTTCATTCCATCGTTGGCTCACGTTTCAGCAACGTTGTTGATTGGTTACTCTGCAACGTTACCTTTGTATTGCTAGCTATACGTAGTCTGCCTGCAGGGATATTTACATTGGATGAATTGCATTCCATATTTTGTCATTTCCCTAGGCTTGGCCATTGCATATATAATTTAAAGTTTGCTGAGCTTATATTACGAAATCATGCTGCAGCTAGGTCAACGATCATGAAAAAACAATGTAAGGAAAACGGGGCACACAGAGATTGAATATTCCTGTTCAATTTATATTGTATGGCCTTGCTAACAAATGATCTGATTTTATAAATATATCGGAAGTCTCTTTATACGGTTATATACCAAATTTCATTTAATCCCACGTTACCAAACACTCAAACATTTAATCTCTTAGAACAGCGATATGGTCTCAAATTTGTATAAAAATTGATTTTATTGTTTAAATAGATTGATTTCCAGAAGAATACCTTTTCTTCTGAAATATTATTTTATATCAGCCGGTTTGTAAATAATACAATTTAAGTTATATCAGCTGGTGGGAAAGCAAATCTTCAAAACAACTGAATCTCAATTGCATCCCGCTTTAAAAACATTAAGTACTACATCAAATACCCAATTAAACCTGGAATATATAAATTTTTGGTCTAGTCTATGTAGTCGAGCCCTTTATTGACCGACAAATGCAGACAATTCATATAAAATAAATGGCTACGCCACTGACAGAAGATAAAATTTTTATTATCAATTCTTTATTTCAGACACGAGGTTCATGTACAAAAATAAATATATAGGTATGAAGAAACTATCTTACAGGTACAGAGATCGTAAAATTGTAGATTGTACCACAATGCCTACATGGATGAATATAGGTTAATGTCCGGAATGCAAACAATTGGTAGTAACAAATTGTCAGAACATTGAATGCTGGGTTTGAAACTACACATGCTTTTGCGAAGAATCTCGCAGAATGAGAGCTCACCATTAATACAAAACATGTATATTAACTTGCATTAAAGTATCTCCTGTAACACATAAGCCAGTGAGTTGTTGTACATAATAAGTATCTTGTTAAAGCATGTCTTAGTATAAATAAGATGACAAAAAAAAAAATTGATTTACAATTCGAGGAGAACATAAATTTTTAATCAATGCTCAAAAGTTATCTGCTAGCAACAATGATGTAGTTATGTCATTGTTCTATTTAACGATTTCATTTTCACGATTACAAGCGTTTGTATTATTACACAGTATAGCCTCCGGAAGTATGTAAATACCAATTAAGAGTGTCTCGGTAAGATTCCAATATGAGTCCAGCTTGCCATAGGACAGTTTTCCCAATCAGCAAAAAATGAAAGATGACAATTTTGGTTAGTACCTAACTAATGTCGGCAACGTATCACATTTTTTTGTTTATACACGGGGAAATGGTCAAAGGATACGTAATCGTGTACAATACCAACTTCCGATACAGTATCATGGACGTGTTCAGTGGTGATACAGTTATCACACCATGTGTCTGTCACGACGCATAACACATTAAAGTTCAAAGTCAAAAGCTTGGAGTGGATTACCGCCGTGGAGTGGTCGCTTTTTTTAACTTGGCAGTACCCTTGACATGCTGCACTGGCAAAGTGTGAGTAACAACTTCCATTACGCAACACAGCAGACCAGGAGAAACTGCATGGTCCATTCATATTCAGATTGCTATTCACAGTTAAATAATCCGCGCGCACCGCATCTTCTCTAGACCATAGGGTTACTATTCTGAGCTTCTCTGCATTTCAACCCTTGGGGGATAATTCATGTATAAGTGGGACTCGGCTTCCAGTTCCAAGCAATTGATTGGATGGTAAGAACTTCTACACATCCAATCAGATGTTGTGCTATTAGAAGGTTTGGCTAGTGAAAATTGCGGCGAATGTAACTGTAAACCGCGGTTCAAGATGATAAGAGCCTTCGTCGTTTTATCCGCCAGATGGCGTAGCTGAAACTCTCATTGTACATTAATTATCTGCCAAGGGTTGAAATGCAGAGTAGCTCGGAATAGTAACCCTAATTGGCTAGAGAAGATGATGTTATAGTGGTACACGAAACCTCATGCAAAATAGAATCATGTTTTCCGTACAAAGATAGAGAAGATCCTGAATTACAAAGTAATGTTGTCACAAAATACAATGCGGACACAATATCAATCAACATATATAAGCGAAATAACTAGACATCTAAAACACAGGATAGAAGAACATAGTACAACATCAAACAAAATAAATTTTCAGCTTTCGGACAACATTGTCGCCAAACAGGCCACAGTCCAAATCTAAGCATAAGCACAATCATTGCCAGCATAAGCCAATTTTAAATAAAAACATTACTTCTGCATACCTCCAATTATTTAATACATAATTCAAAACCTTGTACAGACCAATAACTGATCAGTATTTTTGCACATATGCATATCCACGAAATTGACCTTTAAGGGTAACAATCTGTACATAGTCCTATAGTTAATTGTTCTCACCTAATTCTCACCCAATGGTAATCAGGCTGTCTTTACAACTTCTATTGTTCTCCAACTGTATATATACCTTGATGTTTTACTCTACCTACACATTTCCTGAAAACGAACGATGAATTTTCCAAAAGCTATTCACGAGTTACACAGCTACGCTTGAAAATGTAAAAAATAGATCAGCATACAGGATACAGATCTGTTTAATTTTGACAATTTTATTATACTTTCTCAATTATCTACTAGAAAAAGAAAAGAATGTACAATCTCCGTTCTTTTAAGGAAAAATATTGAACGGTTCTTTACTGAAGTTTAAAATGAATGTCCATACGTTTTTTTTGATAAATGGTTCCAATGAATTGTTTTGAAATAACCTTATTTTTGGTGGAGTGTACATTCCCCCCGAAGGATCAATTTATGTGGACGGTGACTGTTTCACTAAACTCCAAAGTGACTTAATGCGAGTATCCACCAATTATAGTTGGGGATTTTAATATCAAAACAGGATCATCACCAGACTACCCAGACACCGATGACATTTTCATGGACTGAATTAGACATAGATTCAAGACGATTCATTGCAGGTGCTGACATATTACAAGATCTATGAATTCATTTATCACGGTCTTCTAAAGATATGGGGAAAATAAATCATTGGGGATATAACTTTATTGATTTTCTACGCAGCTCTAATTTTGTTTATTGTAAATGGCCGAATAGGATCAGATGAAAACATAACGGATGTCACATCTAAAGGCGTTAGTCTTATAGACTATGTTGTGGTAAACGCTAATCTATTTAAGTATGTAAAGATTTTGAAAATTTGTGTTTTGATCCACTACTCTCTGATATACACAGTCATATTGTTTGACCCTGCAAACAACTGCAATAACCATACATCCAGAGATTAGAGATCTGCTACTGACAAAAACATTGGAAAAAATAAAGGGAGCTTTAAAAAAAGAAAGCAGTCGATAAAACCATGGTTCAACGCAGAATAGCAATCGACAATTTAGAACGGATTTAAATAAGCAATAATTGCAACTTATTAGTAAAGAGTTCAAGAAAACCCTAAGAAATGCATTTATTAACTACATGTACAAACCAGATTACATCGGTAACATTAGAAAACTTCAATCACAAAACCCCAAAGATTTTTGGAAATTGTTAAATAAATTAAGTTATAAAAGACAAACTGACACATTAGAATTAAATACTTTTTATAATTATTTTAAAGAATCAAATAAATTATGTGTCGTTGGTTCCAAAGAATTGAGTAATGTGGAAAACCCATCAAATGAATGACTTGATCGATGTATTACGTCAGGTTGTTAAAATTCTTAAATTGTTTGGGTATTGATGATATAGCCAATGAATATTTAAAATCTACATGTGAAATCTTGATGCCGATTAATATCAAACTGTTTAACATTATCTTAGATAGCGGATCTGTTCCAGGAAGTTGGTCTATTGGCATAATAAGACCGATCTATAAAAACAAAGGATCAGCCCTAGACCCTCTAAACTATAGACCAATCACTATCTTAAGCTGTTTTGGTAAACTATTTACTGCTATAATAAATAATAGGCTTAACCATTTTTACGATAATCACCTAGTCATTATCTGAATCTTAGAGGTTTCCGTGAAGAATATCCAACGTTAGATAATATATTCGCTATAAATGCTATTATACATTATTATACAAACTAGATATTTAAACTGTATTGCGCTTTTGTAGATTTTTCCCAGGCCCTTGACACTATATGGAGATATGGTCTCTGGTAGAAATTGATCCAATCTGGGTTTTCTGGGAACTGTTTTACATTAATACAAAAATTGTTTGCATTAAGTCCTGTGTGTCGGATGGAAAAAGTTCAAACGATTTCTTTTCATGTAAATCAGGCGTCCGACAAGGACAAAACCTATCTCAGTTGCTATTCTCTTTCTACCTTAATGACTTTTGAAATCACTAATTACATTTAGTGTATTTGTATTTACACATACTCTTACTTATGATATTTTAAACGTCCTTGACGTCTACATACATATTTTTATGTTACTTTATGCAGACGATACTGTTGATTTAGCTGAATCTTCTCATGAGTTAGTTGTTTTGGGGATTACTGCCAAAGATGAGGCCTCAAAAATAAATCATAAAAATACAAGAATGTTTATTTTTTGTAAACGAAAGTCTAAACAGAATGTCCCAAAATATAGGTTAAACGATTTTACGCTGGAAAATGTTGATACGTATTGTTACCTTGGTGTTGAGTTTAAATATAATGATGCTTTTATTTAAGCAAACAAAACGCATGCTTAATCAAGCTACAAAGCTCTTTTCGCTCTGAGGAGAAAGGCGGCAATCTTGCTACTTCCATTAGACTGTGTTTTAAAGTTATTTCAATGTACTATACTCCCTGTATGCCTTCATTCTTGTGAAACTGGTAGGTGATTTAATAAAGAAAGACAGGATTGATTATGTCATCTTTGTAACACTAACAGCATTGGTGATGAGTATCATTTTAATTTAATATGCCCGTCTTTAAGTACATTGAGAAAGAAATATTTCCAAAACATGGATATCGAAGACCAAGCGTATATAATATACAAACTTTGTTTAACTCTAGCAGAAAATCACAATTGTTGAAGTGGTAAAAGTTTATAGTCGAAGATATGTTTTTATTATACTGTATTATTACGTCATTACTTATGTATTTTATGTCCCTCTCGTGACCCCCTGAGTGACAAAGAGTGAATAAAATAAACTTGAACTTGATACATCATTCCTGCTATCCGTTACCAAACAGTAAATTTAAGTTTTATTTTATACCTGACTTAAAACTTGTCAAATTTGTTAAAAATAAACTATGACTGTCCGCAGTTTCTGCACTACCGGTACTTTAACATATCCATAGGTTTTATTGTAACTGAAATTCAAAGACCAACAATTCTAACGCATTTGTTATTAAAAAATAATAGAAATAATATGAGTATGCTTTAATATCATAAGCATTATGAAAACAACCTAACTATTTAGCAGGCCCATCGCCAATGGCTTATTTTGAAAAAAATCCCATTGAAATTGTTTTAGAACAATTTTTCCTTCAAAAAACTAAAGAGTAAAAGTTATGCTGTTATCACCATACTGGCACAAGATGTAATTAGGGTGGTTAGTGATGTCAAATGAACTGCAGAAATAGCACATTCCCCTTTTACAGAGTATTGTCAATCTACGCCTTGGAGTGGTGACAAATAAATACACTGCAGTGATGATATTTTACACTTATACAGTTAATACTAATTAAACGCCTTACAAAGCACATAAATACATGTTATGCATCCCCAAATTTGTGAAAACCCCACTTTTATTTTGTTGTCGCTATTTTGCCAATTGTAAAGTCCTTTCATTATTTGTAGACAGGGTTTCGTATTTACTAATTGTCTTGCTAAAATATACCCGTTTTGTACAAATTACACATTTGTGTCAAACCACACTTTTTGCATTAGATGACATGTTTAAATGTTTTTGTTAGGATGATAGTGATACTTAGTAACACTGCCCATAAGTACTCATTGGATATCAAACTTCACGAGTAGCCGTTCTCCCGAGATCCTACTGAAGGATGTTATTGATACTTCAAATAGAAGTGCGCTGTAAAAAAGGCATGCTTTGAGCTTTCCAAAACGACTGTGTTCAACCCTGTTTTGTTGATACGAATGTGTGATAAGCCGTCAACTAGCGGTTCTCTGCATGAAGTATCACATGACTTTGCTGCTGTCCAAGACATGCAGTGTGGAGAATATCATTTGAGTGCAACAAGAACTTGTTGCTTTACGGTGAAGCTAGCATGTGGATCTCAATTATTGTCCTCATCTGGTGCTTCAAAAACTTTTCGATAAACTTAACATGTGTTGTTTGACCTTCTTAGGCACTTTAAGAAAGAGAAATGAAGAAATACAGTGTATTCCAAGTGAGAGAAACTAAAGCAAGCGCATAATTAGAGGCTCACGTACATTGGTTTCAGCACAATGATTGCTATAAAGGAAAGTTATTTGCAGTGACACAGGTTGAACCCTGTGAAACCTCATTGACAGCCGTTACTAAATGTTCTTTGAAAATATTCATCAAGATGTAAATATTCACCAGGTTATGACCTTATGTGATCAATATTTTACCTCCCTCTGTTGAAAACTTCCAACCATTTTGAGCTGTAAGCATCATTTTAAGGTATTTTGAAATTATTATTTTGAAGCTGTAACAGCAGATATAGGGCCAAGGTCGATTTTGTAACAATTACAGTAATGTCTATTTTCAGGAAAAAGAATGTCAATGTGTTAGTTCTAATTGTTTGCATTGATTATATTTTATTTTTTTATAGGGACATAACTACACCTGTTTTCTATTGTCAATCGCTATGTATATTTTTCAGAAGGGAAAAACAGTTTATTCGTCAGGTTTTGAGACTAATCAGTTTGAAAACATATGATATGCACATGTATCATCTGATGTTCATTGTAAACATTTTCACATTTTTGCCATGGAAAACGAAATTTCAAGAAATTCGATGATCACCCTCATGTAATGTCGGATATATTTTTAGTCAAACTGTGATATTTACAGAAAAGGTGAATTTTCAATTTAACATCTCAATATGAGTTTTAAACAGGGACGTAGTCAAAACAGTAGAGTTTGGAGCTAAAGGAATGGTCTGTAATGCCATATACATCGATCTCCACATGTATGCTATCTTGTATGTTGACATAGAGCGGAGAGGGGGTGGAGGGGGGGGGGGGGGTATTAAAATATAAATCTTATGGATTTGAGCATAATAAATTATTGTATAATGAGTTACCGGCGCAAAACTGTACATTTTTGCTCTTTTCGGTCATATTTCCTTAATACATAAATGCGATGCACAGCCACACCAAAAACGTTACAAAATTTGCAATGGTTTCGAGATACAATTTGGATCAATGTATATTGGTCTGCAGTAATACAGTACTACTAAACCGACCTTGAGTTGTCGACCTGCCTCTAAACACAAGTCGTCCCAAAGCCCAATATATTAAATGTCAAGTGAGAAATTGCCGTCATTTAATCTGGGTTGAGAATGTAGAGGGATTAGAAACGCCGCTACCCTTCGAATCAGCGAACCGTGAATGTGTTACTCGGCTAGGCTATTCCAATCGACCCATTGGACGAGTTGGTCAAACATATTAAGCCTGTTCAGAAGGTATGTGCAGTGTAGGTTATGCCAGTTAGGGCTAG
>JAVFBW010131173.1:0-23277 GCA_034783835.1 Mopalia ciliata
CTGGTTATCAAGTAGTTTTCCTTTTATGCTATCCTTCAGATCTAGTTCTTCGATTGGCTTGAAGTCATTTTCCAGCAGCTCAGAATTGGGAAAAGCAGGTCTAGTGGCCGGTTCTATGTCCAGGGAGACCGTCTCTGTAACTTAAAACAAAACCCAATCAACTGATCTACAAATATTGATTACAAATTATACAATGTAACAATTCTTTTTTGGCTACTCATGCGAAAAGTAAGGTTACTCAAGAAAAACGTACTAACTAAATACAAATCAGAGCAAAATCATTGATTATTTTAGTATTTGTTATTGGTTGTCGCTGACAAGCGTGCTTCCCAAGCTTCAGTTGTCAATTGGAGGGGGCTTCATGTTGTCCTGGTGCTATCCTAACTAAGAAGCAGAAGTAAACCGATCTCATGTAAATGTCTTTGTATCCGACTTCTGATTGTCGTTTCTTGTCTGCATGTGTTGCCTTGTTATTGGTAGTTTTCTTCGCCCATTTGTCTGGTACGCCGTCATGAGGGAAGCATAACCTTTAGTACTGGGGTACACCCCAATCACTCAAACAAACACAAATCAAAAGGATAGTTTGTTAACACGACACTTACAAGAGTAATGCTAACCAGTCAACCAACCTTTTAACTGTTTTTCTCCCAATAGCTATTGAAATGCCTAATTTGTCTAAAGTGTGTCTGTCTTTATGAAATCAATGATGTTATGAGCACGACAAATACAAGATAACATATCAAAATAACATAATCAATCAGCCGACAGATGACCTTGGTCAAATACACAGCTCTGTATAAACCGAAGCTGTTAGTTGTGGTTTATAACTTTATAGCACCAAACAATGTCTTATCGGTTTTTCGGAAAACAGATTAAACTGTTTTCAATGTGTAAAAGTTTTATTGGAAATTTCTGGTCATGGATGCATCACTTTATACAACCGTTCTCGATGTTAAAATGTTTATTTGAAACTGAAAAAGAATAAATAGCTTAACGGTACTTTTTCGTTGGATATAGGTAACGTATAGTTCAATAAATCAACCAAGTGTATGTTAATGAATGTTAATGTTGTCAAACAAATACCTCAGCTTGATACCTTCAAACTATCTGAGTCGCGGAGTCGCCATCGAGCCTGGCTAGCAATAGCTTCCAAACTACCGCTTACTTTGCTTTGCTTCGTTGCAGATTAAGACGTTGTTTCAGGGGTTATAGAATATATATAGATGTAGATGGGCTGTCTATTGAGTCAGCCTAGACAAATCCCTGTCCAGGAAGTGACACCCAAATTACAAACGTGCGGATTCCTACTGATTCAAGCAAACACAGAAATCAAATAATACGCAGAGATTTATAACTGTTTCAAACTGTGGACGTTCGCGGTCATCTTCAGACATATTTCTATGAGTTCAAACAGATAGATTAGTGCTGGCACAGAGAGCTTAAATATACTATAGAGCACTTCAAACAGCAAGCAACAGCTGAGCGATAATAGAGGTTCGAGACAAACAGGTTCAGCTTTACATTAACATATCTTCCATGAACTAGCGCAAAAGTCAAATAGTTGGTAAATCTGCATTTTTTTAAACAACTGGGTTTGTGTTGTCAACACAATAAAGAGCGACAGCTTAAAATGTTCTGCCAGATAGGCACTAATATATAGAGGCCATGTTTTGAATGTTATAAATCGGTATGTCTCTCAAATAATATGTAATATATAGGCAATACATTTCTTGGACAAATGCAAGCAAATGCAAACTACCATGAAACTCTATCATAATGATGAATGTTCATACTGTTAAAGGTTTTGTTCAGAAAGCTAAATAAATAATAAAATATCGGAGAGTAGTTTATTTAGACAAACTGCATAGAAACAAATTCATCGAAAATGTGACGATACGTTACTGGTATGGCTTTGATTCAATACGCCATTGTCTTCTCCCAAACAATACACGTTATCTTTGTTCTGTGTTGTCGTCCCGGTACATTCTCAGTAGGACGTTTCACCTAGGACATTAACAGCCTGAGTCGGGCCTATATTGGCAGTCTTCTCTACATGTTGAGATTTCAAACTGAGACAAAAAATTACATTCACATTCATAGGCCAGCAAATTGGGAAACTAACACTTTTCCTTCGGGGGGGAAAAACAGTCATCTAGAAAAGCCTTTGGAAAAGGAAGTAAAACCGCGAATACACCGAGGCTCCGTTAAATATGTATCCTATAATCCGGGCATCTGTCACAGAGTTGATTATAAGATTAACTTTTGGAGATGACAAATTCTGACATATTTGGGTAGAAAGTAAGTTGTGAGGATTGAATAATATCTCTAACTCATGCCGCCCTATGCTATGTCATACCTGTCAACATACTCCTAGTGTATGTGTGTAGTGCTACTGGTTCAGGAGTATATAGGTAGAATACTACGGAAGGGGAGAAGGTGTTTTTATCTGCGCTTGTTTGTTGAGCTTAATTATTACGGACCTTTTGATCATCGAATTACCTTCATTTCTGTTATTGACATTTGTTAGCTTTTTCCAATGCCAGTCAAATCTGAATACTACAAATATACCATTGTATTCTATATCGATAGTATATGATGCAAAAAGATAGCAGCATAGGTCCGAACCTCATAATTGTTTTCTACAAAACAAGTGATGAAGGTACTTTTCCCGAATAGTATTTTCGTCGATACAATCTTGAATAATTAAAGTGTTTATAATGTTACCTGCTTCAACATTGGCAACTGTTACTTCTCAAATTGTGTTTCAGTTATACTCATCATTATTGTATCATTTAATTGCTTATAATGTTAACTGCTTTGGGGTATACGGATGTTATCTTCTCGAAATGTATTTCAGTTGGTAACTTATCATATCATTTAATTGGTTATAATTTTACCTGCTTTGGGGTAGACGGGTGTTATCTTCTGGTAAGGTTTCCAGTTGGTAACTTATCATATCATTTAATTGGTTATAATTTTACCTGCTTTTGGGTAGACTGATGTAATCTTCTCGAATGGTATTTCAGTTGGCAAGGTTGAGTATTCTTGCATATCGTCAAGACTTGCTGTCATGTTTTCCTGTGACTGGACGACGACGGTAGCGAAATGCAGGAGATCAGCGACTGTGGCAAACTTGGCGTCTGGATCGGCAGCCACACTCTGGCATAACAAGGGCAAATTCAGCTGGGATAGCAAAGAAATTGCTGCCTTCAATGTCTCGGTTTTCTCTAAAAGATTAGAATTAACAAGTAGAGAAATAAATGCGGCTTTGGATAGCAGGTCTTTTGATTATCATAGTGTAGTTGCACTTGTAATCTGTCGTTTGGAAAGTTAATATAAACAGCATTTTCGTTACTTTGGGACAACGCTTTTGTAGTTTGAGCCACTAAGATAACTGCAAATTAAAATTAAAGTGTCTATCGTGGGGATGCGGCTTTACTTGATACCAAATCAATAGACAATTTATTTTTATCTGCAGTTTTTTAAGTGATTTACATTTTATTTTTATTCACCAAACAAATTGAAACATTATAACTTACTGAAATGGGTTGGCCGAAATAAAACTCCAGATACCTTGTCCTATCCCAATAATAATGTATTGATGTACACATTCCTGGCAGACTTTGCAAGACAATCTTGATTTTCTATTTTTGTCTCCAAATATATTTACATACGAGTTCAAGACAAAACAAAGACATATTATTATCCAACACATCAGCTATTCAGTTGTTATTTAGAAACGCCAATAACTGATGGCCTTTTTGCGTTAAAATGAATCAGCGTAAGGCAGGGCGGTATACAATCAGGGTCCAATTGATTTTCTGCGGGAGGGAGAAGGAAGAAGAGAATAAATAGATGAGCGACTACAGACATTTTCCATACCGAAACTGTTGCTCTCATCTACTTTTTTCCTTCTGTTATTTCCTATTTTTTTTTATCCACAACAGTAAATCTTTCATCGCATTTATATTGTAGGGATCAAACAAAATATGAGTACGGTTACAATGCATTTGGTATTTCGTTGACGTAATACTGATTTCCTGATCAACGATCTTTGTCAACACTAACCCTTTAATGTCCCCAGGTGCTGTTCTGTTGCAATAAGTAGCATTCTTAGTTCCTCGTTGTCAACTTATGCAAGTTATTTGCCCACGAAAATCTTTATTCTTTGCCATGCCTTACCGTATAGAAGAGCTTCCAGAAATCTGGCGTTGCTGAAATCCGTGTCGTCGTAAAAGGGACGAGCATTGCAATGACTCCCGAAGAGAATGCCTGCCAGTAACCAATAAACAGTCCCCATTTTCTGCAAGTCTGAAACAAAGATACAGCATTTTACGATCAGTTGATTAAAAATGTATGTTCTGTTGTTCAAAAAAATAAACAGTTCAGTTCCGATGAGACCCTTTTATACTTCCGTGCGAAAACAAAGCGCAGTGCTTAAATAAATGAAACTCATATTGTTATGTGAAATCCACAAGAAAACAATTCATCTTAATTCTCTGTATTCTTGTTTTGCGTGTATTTGCAAACCTCACAAATATTTAGTAACATATTTGTGGTATTTTCGAGGTTGTCCAAATATTTTAATAGATAGTCAAATGGTTATGAATATGTTTAAGCATTTTACTGATATGCTATAAAATAATATTAAAAAATAACGATAATGAAAACAATATAACCTAACTTGTATTCTCGTCCGGGCTATAACCCAGGATTTGGAATATTAAACCTAGCTATATTCGACCGAAATTGAAAAGATAACAATGACGGCCTGCATTTCACAACTTTGTCAAGTTGATTTATGGTCATAGTCGTATAGCACTATAGTACTGGAACACACCAACTACATTAGTTTCATCACACATTGGAAATACAAAGTGAAACTGTAGCCATCCTTACTACTGCATGGATGTCAAGAACCATCTACTTTAAAGTAATTCTCTTTTTAAAAAACACCAGTCCGCTGCCTCCACACCAACACCTACACTATACCTACTACTGTTACACCGTGGGTGAATAAAGACAGCCTCTCTCCTCCTCTAGTATTACTTAAATTCCTAAATAATCAGTGGGCCACAACATGACAGCTTTAACACAGGAATCCGCTCTAAACACGTCCTAATTGTATGAATCAGACGTACTAGTATAAAAGGCTTAATAGTTACTTTCGGAACATTCTGAGAGACACATATTTGAGAGACGTTCTACTAAAGCGAATCGCTAGTGTATTGTAAGATGGCTGCTAATGGTATGGATGTTAACTGGGTGTCGCGGTGTCTATCGTGTAAGTGTGGAATGAGCGGAGGATTCAAAGTGGGCAGATTATCACGCGTCCAGGTGTGAGGTCCATGCTAATCCTACTGTTTTGTACACACTACTCTCTAGAAGATCGGCACTGCTCAAACACGTGTGGAAAAAGACACTTGGAGGGGAAAAAATGGAAGTCCATTACTTCCTATCAAAAGTAGTTTATCCGCTGATGTGGAAGTACGAGCGAATTGGATTTTAAAGACAGGTCACTTTTTGTAACCACTCAACATTCCTTTTGCTGAGCGATTGCTTCGTATAAGGAAGTTATTAGATGTGACAATTGTACACGAACAATCGGTCAAAACATACAAATCCTTGGTCAGATTTATGGAAGCCATTAAGCTCTGGAATGTAGGGGAAGGTCTTCATATAAATGGACGTTTTATTCGAGCCATTGTTGATAAGACCACGCGACAGACCGCCAGACTGTGGCGCTTGACATAGGCATAACACAGACCGCACAGCCTTTCTAAGTCGCCTGATGTTTAAAGAACAATTAGTGCTGTGTAAGGGTCAGAGTGTTGGCCCCCGATCTCACTTGGCTTGGATGTGCAATGAGTCTGCGGTCAAATCATCCTGCCCATAATCACCGCATCTTCAGCAAGCACATCCTAGATTACAGAAACTTTGGTAACATGCCAAATGGCTAGTACCTGTAGGCCTTTAGTAAGTTTAATCCTGGCAATAGAGACGTTATTAAGCGTATGGCGGGTCTTAGTTCTCTTAAGACCGTGTTATGGCCTTGAAATCGCCAAGGAATCCGGGTGCACATAATAAAAGGAGCAGTTCGCGGTAGAGCTAGAGGGGTATACAGTTTACATATATGTTTGATAACTGCCAGAGACAGAACAGTCTTGGTGATATGATAATGATGGTTCTCAGCAATGTATTATTCAACCATTCTCCAATTCTTACTTACACTGTACACTTATTCAGCCTTGGAATTGTCGTTAATCATTTATTCCGTCATCCCATTTACGTATGCTTTTTCACACAGTAATTACGATAATTCAATTCTATTTAAGTTTATTTGACCAGACTGATGCATGTCCATTACATGTACCCTTGACCTACGGGTTCATATATTCAAAATGGAATTATCAGCAAATACAGAATGGGCATCAATTAATCGCTAATATGGTGTTTCCTTGTGTTGTGTTTTGTGGTAATCCGATGGGTAAAACACATGAGACATTTGATACAGTACAAGTGAAGAATAAACACGAGAGGCTATGATCTCGCCATATGTATGATTATGAATGCATTTGATCCGCCCAGAAATCAAACTGAGTGTCGCCAATACAGAGCTGGTCAAACTCCACAATAACGCCCTTCTCATCCCCTTCAGCTCGATTTATTATCACGCCTTGCAAATCGCCACGGGTCAATTTGTAAACAAAGAGCCTTATAGTAACCACAACAAGAGAGCATTTATCCTTTACAAAAATGGACGTATCTTTTTATCATTAAGCCTTTATTTTCAACAGATTTAACGGATGATCAGAAGGGTGGACACTGCATGTTTCAACTCAGAGATATGCTATTTGAGTTGAAATTGCGATAACAAAGATGAAGACCACCAAACATATCTATCTGTATACTCAGAGGTTAAGGCAATCAGAGCAGTAATACATAATCGCTGTGTAATAAATAGTAAACATTGTGGAGAAAATTCCAATTCATTTGTTTATTGCTGTATAATTGTGTTTGTGTTGTCCTTGTTGTTTTCTGTCGTCATTAATTTTTAACAATTCATGTTTACGAGCATCGTGGTATTGAAGGCCCTCTCTGCTTGTCAACATTTTATAATGATTAGGTTCCCATAACGTGACCTCCTTAAACTCTGACATCACAGTACGAAGTGTTACCAAAGAGATCTACAGGTTATCGTGTTAACACAATGTGGAGTACGTTGGCGAAATGCTCGAATCTTTGGCTTAGGAGACCCATGTCTCTTTGGTGGCCTTTAATAGGAGTGTGGAAATCACTTTTAGCCCAGTATTTAACCACCTCAGGTTATGAAACGTGAAGAGATATACAAAACAATGGTCTCTTCCGTCACTTTTCACAGGTGTCAACAGTTTTATCTCAGGCGATGTGAAATCTTTTCTTTTTTTGTTCTTTCAAAAAAAGGAACCTCAAGCCAATACGATTATAGGAATTTGGCTCTGCAACAAAAAGGCAATCCATAGTGTTGGGTTCTAATTCTTCTAAGGTGCACCGTAGGTCATTGTTTGGTTGGTAAGTAAAAGATACGACGAGGAAAAAGTCATTTGAAGGCTTAGAAAGGAAATCCATGTGTATACGTCATCCCCATGGAATCATGGCGTGTGAATGTCTTGGCTTAGTATTAGATATGAGAACAGTGTGTTCCGTCTGTTTCAGAATGACACGCCATAAGAATATATATTTTAATGGGATATCTATACAGTTTTAATTCAGAATATTGACAATAATGTTTTTATTACCGCTGCAATTAATGAGTGAATGTGGGTGTGATTTTTGAAACATGATTAATCTCATTTTTGAAGTGGAAAATGTAATTATATAATTATTTTATTTAATTTTTGCTAACATTCAAATCATTAAGAGCATTTCTTCTATGCTACCAGGGAGGCGGGTTTTGAATGCCTGCGTCAAATAGAATTGTTCGTTTCTAGATATGCAAGGCGAGGTGGCCACATACGGGTGTGTCAGCAACATTTATTAATAATTATTTGCTCATTTCCCGAACAAACTGAAACATTATCTCAGCTACTTGAAAGGTTTGACAACAAGGGTTGGTCAGAGACATCATGCGTAACACGGAGGGCCTAATTACATGAGTGTGTAAATTATTTGAAGCCGACAACCTTCACCTGTTCCTCCTGTCCCACCATGCACCGCCCAAAACAAAGGAATATGGAGGATTTTGGCAGCTACCAAGATGCCTCAGATTTGCACAAAGGAATGAAAAGTTGTCTCATAATCTGGCTGCCGTGCTATTCCATAGATGTACATCCCTTTGTTAGAACTGTGCAAAGACCGAAGCTTGTTAGCAAACTGAAAACTTGTTTCTATCCATGCGTTAAAACAGTAATTGTTGTGTACAAGGAGAATGTGTGGAGTTATGTCTAAGTGGAAATAAGTTACCTCATGCAGACAAAAGACAAATACATTGGAAAAGAATTTGTGTCAAACCATCGCTATATTCCACCTTTTAAACGCAAACAGTTCCTTATAGGCTAAGAATTGTTTCTAAGTATTCATTAATCAGGCACCTACTGGGTTCAAACTTAGCTTACCTAAATTATTAAACGAATATCTCTCTGATTTCTTTGTACAACAAGTACAAGATACATTTTTTTAGACTTAAGTTGTTCCCTTTGAATAACATGCTAACAATATAATTGAATTAGACATCATTATAGGTCAATATTTTATCTTTGGACAGTCTGCCTACACTTATTTGCTCATGTATACATTCTAACCTTGCAGACTCTCTACGCCTCTATTTACATACAATTTTGTTTAGACACAGTGCTGTATCTTTTAATACGTTTAAGTAGCGTGCTGGTTGACCTCGAGTAGGAAGACTTAACCTTTGACGTGTATACGCGAGAAGAGTGTGAAAACTCTACACCTGACCATGGACACAGGTTTCGGATGTATATTGTTTTAGTTTGGTTATTTCCCGAGGTCTTCTATTGCGGCGACAAAAGAACAATACACTTCGACTTATACACCACAGGGAGAAATCCCCTCCCACATTTGTATGGAAACATTTTCCAGTTTCTTAACAGTTTGTGGTATTATTGTTGGGATATCACTTATGTTGCATGCGTAGGTTTCCCCGTTAGTATGTATATTAACCTCTTTACTGTGGGGGATTTCCAGAAAACTATGTGCTAGTTAAGAATACCGAGAGCGTTTTAACTCAACTCTAATAAGTCCATTGGAAACAGTGTCATTTTGAAGAGACATTTTGGATTGATTGATTGATTGATTGATTAATTGATTGATTGATTGGTTGATTGATTGATTGATTGATTGATTGATTGATTGATCGATCGATTGATTTGTAAAGGGTTATCAAACAATATTTTCGTTACATGACGGCAGTTTGCTCCTACAGTAAATGACCACACTAATTCAATTTAATTATTTTACTCGGTTGGAAAAATCATCCGGTGCTAGTGGAAGTAATGGTTACACAAAACAGTTCCAAGTAACGATGTGAATAGTCAGTATGTACCACAGAGTGAGTTTAACAAAAGTAATTAATACCCAAATCGTGGTATAAAAAAAGAAAAGTTTCGTTTTTTGTGTGTTTTGGGGTTACACATATTGTGTATTTTAATACGAAACCAATCAGTACCCCTGGGTTACTGTATAATAACTCGTTACACAAGGTCAATTTGTTATTACTGTAAATGTTCTAGTCGTAGGTAAACATGATGGATTCAACTGTTGTTCCTCAATTGTGCCAATATTAATGAACTGATGCGTGCCAACTAATTTTTAAACACAGTTCTCGGAAGTTTTATATAGACTTTTTCATCAAAAAATCTGCTGTCTTCGGTGTGTATTTTGTGCAGTCCCGACATATACTACAAACTTCACCGCATCAGCACATCTGTCTAGAATCCAAGAATGCACCCAATTTAGCTTCGAAATGCTAATCGAAGTGTCCTTTTCAGAGATTATGAATTGGTTAAGTACTATTGACGATACCAGGATTCATGCAAACATCTGTTTTCACGGGTATTTATTAAGTACACAGTTAACTATAAAATCCGACAAAATTCTACTGTATAATAACTAATATACAAGCAAAAGCCTTATTATAATGATGAAATAAGTAAGGATGGTTGTTAATATTTAACTGGGCGCGATAACCATGTCTTTTTAACCCACCCGTGTAACAATAAAACTATAGTTTAGTCTTACAACCTGTCTTGTTGTGATTCACGTGTGGGAGTTGCCAGCCAACCTGTCTGAACACCACGCCATTTCCTATGTACGGTCCATGATGGTCAATTATAGTGTGTATCGCGAAGTAGGCATTGTTGCTAGCTTAATTTTATTAACAGTTCCTCCTAGATATCAGAAGCCGTCCTTTAATATCGTTTATGTATATATCAATTGTCAATATCCGTTACTGACTACTGCCCAATATTTCTAAAAGCAATCACACTGGCACGGATGTAGATCAATTAAAATTGAAGAATTATCTTATGTTCTAGACAACTCCCAGAGACAAAGATAAATTAGGCAGACGGATTCAGTTTTATTTAAGTATTATTTATTATTTACTGATAAATAAAATTATATTGCCTAATACTTATCCAACTAACAGCCACTTCTTTTTTATAATTCTATCATTATTTTATTTTTATTTTTTTTATTTAAAGTTTGAATGACAAGATTATTTCTATAATTATTCACGTCGATATAAACTTCTTGAACTTGGTCAAAGGTTTCTCTGAACAGCTATGTCAAACATCTGCGTGCGCATCTTACAGACTACCAGAAGTTTGAAATCGTTGCCCAACATTTACAAGAGCCACAATCAGAGTTTTTTTCCGAATTTTTGTTCCAATTAAATGATATACCGAATAAAGTTTTAAAAATTATGTTCAGCTTTGCTATTGCATAAGAGTTGAATAAGAAGGTATCTCCTTGTCTTGATGATGATATGTAAGAGTATCACTGACCTGTATATGTGAGAGTAGATGAATCCTGGTCTGTTTGGATATTGCGTATTGCCCAGTACGTGTCAGGTCCACACAACTTGTTTCTCCAAGAGCTCCAAACTCAACTGATGGCAGTTCATTTCAGCAGACAGTTTTAAGTCCCTCATCCACCGTGGGAGGATTCTCTCCCAACGACCCGGATGACGGTTTAACGTTATGTTTGTCGACAATTGCATTGTTGATTCGGGCATTCCATCCAACACGCCCTTAAACACACTGGAATTGTGTAGCCAACGAGAGGAGCATCATGCAACATCGGCTCCTGCTTTGTCGCTCAGCCAACCATCTGACCTTGAGGCTGTCAAACTAAGGGGTAGTTAGCGTCTATCTCCGTAACAGTTTTAAAAAGGCTCGGACAAGTTGCCCGTCAAACGAATCGCCATTTGACCACTCCGCCATCCAGCGAGAAAACAGCCAACCGTACAGTACATGGTGGCCCTAGTGGTTCTATCCACAGGTGAAAACTAGAAGAACTTTATTGTCATCTTGATCAATTAGCATTAAAACAAAATCATTTCGATTTCAATTTTGCCGCGAAAACCAAAAAATAATTTTACAAATGAAACGGCTGTTAGGGGCTAACGACAGTGTTGGATAATTAACTTGCGAGAGATTTGTATTTATAAATCAATAATAAAAAATACTTGATTGAAACTTAATCCGTCTGTCTGTATATGTATTTATATCAATATTGGGCAGTAGTAAATAATGGAGATTGATTACTGCAGTAGTTTTCTATGGCCATTTAAACAGTAAATTATTTTAAGTAACAGTTCGTTTCTGGCACCCTTTATAAACTAGATGCAGCGCTATAATAAGATGTTCACTCCATAGTCTTGGATTCCATTTAGCAACTATGAGTATAAACGTGAGATTTTAATAAACCCGGAAATGCTACCTAAGAATGTGTCTAAATTCACTAAAAATTAAGCCCTTTGTAAAATATAACACAACCAGTTAAAACGTTGTCTTCATGTATATCCGCATACAGCTTGCGTTTTTTCCGTTTTCCTATGAATAATGTTATTTTAACATATCTCAAAAACTCAATGTATTTTTATATACATGACAACAGTTTATACAAAGCCCATTCATCAATCCGGATTGAAGTAAAACATTGTTAAAACGAGCCTTTCCAACAATAAAAAAACGCTTTACCCTGCAGATAATCTGAGATTTCCACACTTCCACTTATGTTTAAAGTTAGATATTTTATATTGCATATACTTCATATTTCCTGGATTAGTAATACTACCATTCCGCGTACAGCGTAAATAACACGTACAGAGATAAAATAGTGCAATATGACAATATTGCCTTTAATTTCTCACAGACAAGACAGCGCGAGGACGCTCTGCTTACGTGTGATAAACCAACCAACAGGAAACCGACGATGTGATAAACAGAAAACTGTCACTCTTTGATTTATATGTAAATGTTTTGAAAATGCTGAACACTTCACCTTTATTTTTAACGTGGAATTTTATGGCATATATACTTGCAGGTAAAGTAAATTTACACCTCATATTTATATTTAAATTTCACAGTAAAATATTTTGTCCTGCTGCTTCCTAAAAAGTTGCAAGTAAATCAACACGACAAAAGGATTATATTGGCCCACATGGTGGGGCTATAATTACAGAAAGTCTGATTTCTTCATCAGGTGCAAATTGTTACAGGCGTTTCTTGATAAAAAGCATTGGATTTGTTTTTGGGATACTTAACAAGGTAATAAAAACATCTGTTTTGCTTATAAAATTATTTAGCAATTTCCAATAAGCAAGAAACTTGATATATGAGGCTATACTATTAAGTGAAGTTGAGCCACGGATTCATGGATGGATGGATGGATGGATGGATGGATGGATGGATTGATTGATTGATTGATTGATTGATTGGTTGATTGATTGATTGATTGATTGATTGATTGACTGATTGATTGATTGATTTTACGTTGTGCTTAAGGGTATTTCACTTAGATGACGGCAGTGTATTCCAACAATAATTGAAAATTGCACAAACAAGATGTCAAGCGTTTGCATAATTTTGAAAAGTTTATTTTCCTCCTGTGCTAAGTAAAGACAGTATTGCTAATTTTCAAACAAACTGCCTTTAATTGCAGAGGGCCAATGAAGACAGATAATTAAAAAGTGTTATTTATATGGTATAGTGAGGACTGCTGGTATATCTGTGTCTTATGACAACAGAAACAGAATTATTTTCTAAGAATATTGATTACATCCATCATTTACCAAGATTATATGAACTCCAACCCATGTCTGACTAATGTAAGTTTAATGAACTGTTAACGATAGAGAGCATCAGTTTGTTTTTCTGTTGTTTTTTTTTTTTATCAAAGTGGGTGATTTTGGTTTCCGCCTTTTCACTGGGCGATTGTCTGCTAGTTTTTGTATATCCTCTTTAACGAAGACGTGCTCTTGGGGTAATTCTTTTAGGGCATAACATTTTACTTTTATCCTCATAAAAAGGTGTTTTCGAGGCTTTATTTACCCAATCAACAGGGGCTGGATTTCTGGTATTTCTGACAGACATCTCTCGTCATGACGACTAATTCGAGACGGTTTAGCAGCTGGCTCAACGCCTATCCTTACTTCTATAGAGGAGAGTATTGGTTGACGCAATTCGAAGGGTGTCCCATGGTGTGTTAGATTTTACTAAACTCAGATTAAGTACATAACACCGAGTCTACATATCACAGCATCAACTCGTACACTGGGCTGTGTGGTGAAGAATCAGACCGCTGATCAGCCGTGGGGAGAACCCAGCAGTTAAGGCGGGAGTTAAACCCTCGGAGCAATGATCGGAAAAACAAACTAACATGGTGTTATATTCTAATTGTTCCTACGCAATCACGTCTTTCGGCATGTGACACTTAACAGAGATTTTCTCGCAAAATGAATGTTTTCATTCTGTTTGTTGATGCTCTGTTTCAAGTTTAACAACATTTGTAGTGATGTGCAGCTTAATACGACTTGATGAAATCTAGCGGAATCATTTTTAAAAGTCGGTGTTTGAACGCTAAAGTTGATTTCGTTCCGTGTTTGCCACCTCATTTTATTCCTCGGATGTCACGAGAAGGATTGTAGTATGTACTGCACTGACAATGCCCACTTTCCCATCACATTCATTATCTTAACAGATATGTATTGCGATATAAACGACAATGGACATCAATCCTTGTGTTATATGTAGTAAGCAAACAAACTAGCTGGTGCCAGATTGACAGCCTGTTCAAACCCGTGTCTACCCAATCGACAGGGGTCAGAGGTTGTGCCTCAATCACTCATTAATCCCCGTATGTGTAAGACAGGCTTAGCACACATCCATTAAAACAAACAACGCACATGCTCAGCTATTTACTTCCTGGACACTTTCTTACAAGACAGTAGATTTATTGACGTTGCACATATACAATGAAACCAGATAAACACGATCACAAAAAAATGCAATTCATTTTGCAACTCAATCACTTTCCAGTGAACTAGCGCTGAATGGAAGGCTACAGCAAAGAAGAGAGAAGTTCGCTTTGACAAAAGTTTATAAAATGTGTTAGCGATAAGCCAATATAAATTAAGGTATGTTTATGGCGTGTGGTATCCTTGATGCGTTTGATGGCATGCCAGGTTTATGACAGGCTTAAGCCCAACTAACCCAAATCTGTGCGCATGCTTCCATCCTGCACTCAAAGGTTTGAGGGTAATGATGATAATGTGCCTGGGCAGATTGTGTTAATCCGTTCCGCCGTGGCTCAGAATAATACAACGCATTTCCTACAACAAGAAATATGAGAATGAAAGCTATAATTTCAACGAGACAGGAAATCGGACCTGTCATTTTTTTTTTTTTTGGATAAAATTAAATATATCGCCATCTGTGCACTATTGAGTCTCACGTGCAAGCGATAATATGCGCAACCTCAGCGGCGCTGCGTTATTTACCGTCACTATCTCTTCTAATCGATTATATATAGCCGGCATACCCTTACAATTGACAAACAAACGTGTCTTGTCCTTCCAGACTGCAAAGCGATAACTGTAGTAAGCTTCGGCTTGCACTCAGCTTATCCAGTTATAATGTGATTTTTATAATTTGTTTTTACTTCAGCGTTAAGCTCAAATACAATAATCTGAAGGATAATATGACCGTGTAAACATCGATATAATCCATTAAGCTATACAAGATTGTTATTGCGCCTTTTTTGTATCAAATCATAATAAACAAGATTGTGTAATTGGATAAAGACACAGAATAAATCCGCTAATATAACCCTGTAAGCCGGGCTGTAATTATAAATCGAACTGCCTTCAAAGTTACCTCTGACAAAACAGAAGGCCGCTGACAATAGAGAAACAAAAGGCAACGACTTGCACACTTGTAAACACAGTTAAATTAACCTTCAAATTTAGCTTAACATTGAGACAACAGATTAATCCGGTTTTAGGGAAACCTAACAGAGCTGCTCAATTTGATGTAGACATAAGCTGAGCGAGGCCCAGAGCCCGAGGGTCCACTTGACTGGGCTAACTCCGCTTGGTCAATAGGTGAGACACTTGTCTTAGGGCTTATAGGAGATAACTTCTTTAGCTACACCAACACTGACTGATTGGACAGGGATACGTACATATTGACTTAATACAGCCTGGGTCAATCTGATGGCAAAATCCCTAGTCTATTGAAATTAGCTAGATTCATCTCAAAAGTCACAGAAATCAAGGAAACAAGGTCTTATCGGAGAATTTCTGTCAATACGATCAAAAACGGAATCAAAATACAGACACGTTGTTGTTGTTAACTAGTTCTGGTCAGATGACTGAATGAATCTATGGAAAGAAAAAGTTCATGTAGTGTCGCATCTGCGTCATTATTCAAGCTCAGAAATTGACACGTGCATGGTCGTCTTGAAAGTTAGTTTATATCTTCCGACTTAACTAAAACTAAATTTCATTTGTGATATATACATAAGTATGATCTAAAAGACGGTTTAAACGTATCATTGACTGACGATTGATAGCGTGAAAAATTCTAAGAACAACGATGTCCAATCTGATGAACTTATCTTCATCAACAAAAAATGATGTCATGTATAACATATAACCAGGTTAAAGAATAGGTCAAATTACAAGTCGCGCAGTAACTGTTGTAGCCCGACATGTCAACAAAAGACTAAGGAAGGAACGTTAATAACCGTCGATATGATCATTTGTTCAGACAGTCTTTCGGACTGGTGTCGCGATTGTATTCAGCCATGTCGTTATAAACGGATTCCTATGTAAAAGTTTCGCCTTTTGTATACAATTTAAAGAGCACTGATTGAGGACGATTTGGACAAGTGGGTCATGGGTAATGAAGTGGTCAGCTTGTATTAACAAACTGTCTTTATTGTCTATTTGTGGTGATTCCCTGTCCGCTGATCTGTCTCTCTCAGCAGCATTTTGTGAAGGTCAGTCGAGTCGTCAGTCTCTCAGTATCGATCATTACAGACAATCATCTCCCAAAAAATCGCCATTTACTCCCTTAGGACAACGGGCTAGAGTTTTCAATTTAAACACGTAAAGAATTTCAGCGGAAAGATTTTAAAAGCCCTATGGCCAGAAAACAAGTGTCATGTAAATATAGAAAGGGTAGTCTTCAGCAAGTCTGGGGAGCTGCGATAGTGTCGCTTGAGATCGCTCTAACACTCAGCGATATTGAGAGAAAGGGCGACTCAGATAAAAGCAAGCATATTTAACATTTTACATTGATTTTCTAATGAGATAAGGGGAAGAGGGTCTAAACGTTTTCAAGCCTGTCTTAAAAACTTACACGATAATCGTTAAATTTAAAACAAGCCTTTTTTTATGTTAGCAAGAGCTTGAGGATTTTCCAATTCTTATAAATCTTCTTTTTTTTTTTTTTTCACTTTTTTTCTTTAGAGTGGTTTTGTGAACGTTAACATGCAGTCTATATTGTCCTTTTTTCGAATGATGGGATAGTTCTTCGTCATCAAAATATTTCGTTTTTTAATGATGTGAAAAAAAACAATTGCTTAATCGTTTAAATAAAATGGAATTCGCCTGCAGCATATGTACATATTCTAGAGTCTATATTTGGGTGACAGACAAACACTTTGCCCTTAATCTAAAACAAAATAAAATTGTTCGTTATTTTTTATGAATTGTTTACCCAGTTACTAATTTTATTTGAAAATACATTAGAAAAAGGTCAACGTTCGTGTCGTTATTTCCTGGACGATTTAAAGCTGCTGATAAATAAATAAAGCTGAAAGAACCGTAGTTATTCAACTCCAGGGACAATGTGTTGTAAATAAGCACAGGGTTGAGTTAGGCGAGGCTATGCACCCACATCAACCCGTGCTCAAGGAAGTTAGAATTTTTTTACAAATTGTGGATTTAATTAGATTATCAGAAGAGATAGCGCATGTCAGACTTGGTCATCCGGTGTAAACTCCCATTCTTAGTTCTTAAATTCAACAATTCGCGCATTTCTTGTGAACCAAGAAATTCCACAATAAATGTATCCGAATCAAAAAAACACCTTTTGAACCGCGTGGAATCTCGAATTGACGCGCGTCAATCTTAAAGAAATTCTCGACAAGATGATAACACTTCTATCAACGAAACATTTGCTTCTGGGGAAGTAGAATCCATATCTCTACACTTACATCATAAATCAACACCATATACACCATAAACCCAGCACGATGTATCCAGTGTTAATCGGTTTGTTTAATATTCAATCTGAAAAAAACGCTTGAAAGTAGTAAAAATGCTATTGTGTTGAATTTGGAAATGTTGAAACTGAATCGGACTTTGAGGAGAATCAGTTGGAGCACTCCGTTATTTTTACCCCCTTAACCCTGAGTGATCGCAAATAGAACTTGCTCTTAGGGACATTTTATTATCCTGAGAGCATTTAACTTATTTGACAGCGTTATTCTGTGTTAATACCCACATCGAAACGACGCAGTTTTAATAAAGGGGAGACGATGCAATAGTAAAGACGGAGACAGGACAAAAGTAAAGGGAAGACGATGCAATAAGACGGAGACGGGACAATAGAAAAGAGGAAATGATGCAATAGTTAAGACGAAGACGGGACAATAGTAAAGAGGAGACGATGTCATTGTTAAGATGGAGACGGTACAAAAGTCAAGAGAAGACGATGCAATAGTGAAGGAGACGGGAAAATAGTAAAGAGGAGATGATGGAATAGTAAAGACGGATACGGGACAAAAGTAAAGAGAAGACGATGCAATAGTAAAGACGAGACGGGTCAATAGTGAAGATATAGACAGGAAAATAATAAAAAGGGGACGATACAATAGTGAAAACGGAGACGGGGCAATAGAAAAGAGTAGACGATGCAATAGTAAAGAGGAGACGATGGGCAGGACAGTAGTTAAAGGAGACAATACAATAGTGAAGACGAAGACGGGACAATAGTAAAGAGGAGATGATGCAATAGTGAAGACAAAGTCGAGGCAATAGTAAAAAGGAGATGAAGCAGTTGAAAAGGGGACACAAGGCAATAGCACGGAGATAGGGACGAGACAATAGTCCAGAACAGATGAGGCAATAGTAAAGAGGAGACGATGCTATAGTAAATACGGAGACGGGACAATAGTAAAGAGGAGATGATGCAATAGTAAAGAGGAGATGATGCAATAGTGAAGACAGAGTCGAGGCAATAGTAAAGAGGATATGAGGCAGTTGAACAGGGGACACAAGGCAAAAGTAAGGAGACAGAGACGAGGCAATAGGCAACAGGAGATGATGCAATAGTAAATACGGAGACGGGACAATAGTAAAGAGGAGACGGGACAATAGTAAAGAGGAGACGAGGCGGTTCAAAAGAGGACCCAATGCAATAGTAAAGAAACAGGGACGAGGCAAAAGGCAACAGGAGATGAGGCAATAATGAAGACGTAGACGGGAGAATAGTAAAGAGGAGACGAGACAATCGTAAAGAGGAGATGGGACGGTTGAAAGGGGGGCACAAGAAAATAGTGAGGAGACAGAGACCAGGCAATAGTCAAGAGGAGATGAGACAATAGTAAAAAAAACGGAGACGGGACAATAGTAAAGAGGAGACGATGCAACAGTAGAGGAGCCTAGGTAATAGTAAAGATGAAACGAGTACCTATACACCGAACCGTCGCATTTATTATATAGTGCGTATCATTAAACTCAGTCTATTGGATTAAAAGAAAATGTCGGGTATCATTAAAAGCAGTTTATTTGATTGCAAGGAAAGATTAAGAAAATTTTAAAGGTAATTAATGATATATGATTTTAAAAATGTTTTATTTTGAAAGTAGACTTCTTTATTGTTCAGGTCAAGTTTAAATGATAATCATTTTTCCTCCCGGGAGGTGTGCGAGGCTCCATCGCCTATAAACAATAAACATAGTTTTTTAAATATACGATTTTTAAATTTGAGGTTGTTTTATTTTGAACGTAGAACTGTTTATTGTTAAGGCCCAGTTTAAATGGGAACTGTTTTACCTGGCAGGGAGATGTGAGATTCCTTGGCCTATCTAAGTGATATTGAGCTTGATGATCGTGTTGATGAGAGGCTATCAGCACGCCAAGGTGTTTCAGGTGACCTCTACGACACCGAGCACAGCGCCCAGTATTTATTCTGTCCACTGATACACTGAAACATAGTGTCCATCAAAATCTGGCAAACAACCAAGCCTTTGTTACTCTAGCAATCTTCTTCACAGCTTCATCAACATCTCGTATATGTGATCAACACCCCTTTAAATAAACCGATAGCGCGGGTCAAGCTTTACACTCATCTAAATAAATATCGAGGAGGTAAATATACAATTGCCAAGGTTAGACGGTGTCAACTTATTACAGTATTAAATCGGACAAACTTTCTGTTCATTTCCAAGAAGATATGATTCTCGTATGAGCTTCACAAATATCCCACGACCTTTAAATCTGTATTAAACGGTATAAAAAGTCAATCTCCGAATTAACCGAGTCGTGACAATAATGCTACAATATGTATCATGTAAATAATTTATATAACAATTAGCTGGATTCCCTAAAGTCTGCATCTAATCGCAAATGAACATAAGTATGCTGTGGTTGTTGCTGAGGCTGTTGTTGTTGTTGGCGTTGTAATTGCTGTTTCTTTTGAAGGTTGGGATGTCTGCGATCAGTTTGGTGTATCTCAGAGTGATCAAATTAATACACAATCCGGAATACAATGATTCTCAATTCGACACCAATGTTTACCTACGGACAGCGCGATAATATAAACATAGTCCGAAAGAGACACGCCATCGTCTTCATTATATCCTGGACGTATGCTAATCAATATATTACAGAAAATATCGACGAGTTACGCTTTATCTTAGGTTACAGCCCTTTAAACATATTTTACGCCCAGCATGTCTGACCGCGGTATGCACGCAAGCAATGATGTAAGTCCGTCGATTCATCCGGCCAAACGGCGGAGGTCAAATAACTTACTTTTGTGTTCAAATAATATATAAACGACATACACATGGATGTATATATCCTTTTATATTATGTCATGGTGTCAATATACATTTATGTCATATTCTAGGCCAAGGTTCGAAATCCCTCTTTTGGCCCTGAAATTATTTCAAATTTCCTCTCATATATCCTTTTATTCTCTAAAACCTATGCAACGATACGGTTTGATAGGATAGGAATTTGAGGGCTGTTAAATCTGAGGGAATTTATCCCGTCTTCTACCCGAACCGATTTGTGTTAGTTTGGAGGTTTTGTTGATCAGAGAAAAGAAAATTAATCGTACAATGAACTATAGAACGCATAATTGACGTGCTTGAACTCTTCCGCTCAAATTTCAACTGCAGTGCATGGGAATAAGGTATCTCTGATCACAACACATACACAAGCATATTACTCTTAAACTTGTTTATCTCTAACCACATCACAAACATGACTCTCTCAATCTCTTTCTCTCTCTCTCTCTCGGTGGCACGGTGAAAAAACCCTTTCTGGTATTACTGATAAAATGTTATTTAGAATTTGTTTGCAAAAACTTAATTTTTCTTTCAAAAACAAGCCCGTGCATAAAGGAAAAGTATTTTATTAAAAGAAAGTATCACAATTCCTTCGTCAATACATGTTTGATAATTGTGTTAATCGTTTTGATAAATTGCTATGTGTTCTTGGATAGCATGACGTGTGGTGTTCTTAACACTTTCTGCACATGCTCTGTTGCATAACGAGAGCGACTTATATTTAAATCCAAGCCTAAAAGTTAAAATTATGATAAATAAATGTATGCCATCCGATAACAAGTGGTTTCGGACTGTTATAAAAAAGTAAATTATTCAGGTCAAATAGAAACTTTTTATCGATTTGTACCTGATTTTAATGCACGCTCTATATTCAAGACAAGAATTTATATCCCGTTATTTATAGCTTAGATATTTTATGCGCATTTCACTCCCTCTATATATACTTATATTTCCTGTGATTCGCGAAAATAATAGATAAGGAAATAGAGGCACATGGAACTATCGCGCATTATAGTTTTTGTAACATTTTGATTTTTGTATTATTTTGACGGCAAATACTTCCTATGTAAATATTATCCAAATCGATTAGGAGATTGTATATATCTCTGAAAAGTAAACCCAGGAGACAATCTACGTGTTCAAATAGTAAGAGTAGCTCGGTTAGAATGAAAGTTGACGTCCGTTTATAAATTTTTGTATCAAATATTCATATCCGTATATCTTCTAGAAATTAAGCCTATTCTGTTCTAAAAAATAAAGTTAGTGGAAGCCGCTTAAGTCTTTTTGTATCTCCCTGTCTTCCTCGCGGCCTTCCAGTGTTTCTGTATCGGGTTGTAACCGTCGTTCGCACCTTCTCTTCATTGTTCTTAACAACTATAGTTTATTCCTTATGCTGACTTCTTATATAAAATACACAGTCAAATACAAGGAAGGAGTGTACATAAAGAATTTTCATTCACGAGGTTAAACCGGTTCATTGAGAATTCCAGCGGTATTTTATCTGCCATCTTCAATGAGATTAGGAAACATTTAATCGTGGAAAAAAATATATGCCTTCCCAACATGGTCATGTTGACGTCATGTTTGTCAAAAAAAACACACATACAATAAAATTAATCAATTGTGACAACGAATAGATAAATAAGTCTGAAAACAAAATGAATTGATTATGTTCCAATATGTGTAGATAATATGTTGTAAAAACAAATCAGGTATAAATCAATTAATTAAATTGTTACCATGAAGGACCTCCATGGAAATTTCGAGATCGGCATTAAAACATTTATTGAGCTGTTGGTGTACAGTTATAGCTCGGATACTTTTGAATAGGACATATCCATACTGTTAAAAAGTTCATATTGTACTTTCTGACGGGCATATTATAGAAATAATACCGTGGTCATTATAGTCGTTAATATTTCAAGTTTATATTAAATATTTGTGGAGCCTACATATATTTATGTTTAAGCTCCATTCCTTGCAGATGATATTTGCTTCATTCCCAAGCAATTTCCTTCAGCATCTCCCTGAGTAACATATATGTGTACAGTTTCTAGGAGTCATCCGCTAACATTTGTTTGAGACGTTATTGCTCTTCGTATACGTTTGTGTTTTTAAACTAAATTACTGTGGTTAAATTATATTTTGACAATTCAGGTATTCCCATAGATAGGACATTCTAGTGATTCAGTCAAGGCATTTATGTATATGACAAATAAATGGGTTCCAGAACAGACCTTCCCGACCCCATGCAAAATAACCACAGTTAGATACAAATTTAATTAATTAGATTCCAGTTAATGACATTTTTGTTTCATAATTTTAATTAACTATGTCGAAGGCATTTTTAAGATTAAAGCAGCCATCTCGTAAACATGCATGTATATATTGTCATTATATGTTTATATGCCCAGAATGTCTTTATTGTTTTATGGTATTGACTGAGAGTTATTCAGTTGAGAGAAATTACCATTCTTTTAAGAAGGTTGTTTTTTTATGAAAATTACACCCCTTCTGTGCATCTTTACAAACAATAGAAAACATCCACATTGTCTACTACAGTGTATCTCATATCCAAAATGGTTTTGCTCCGTTTGTTTGTTTGTTCGTTTGTTTGTTTGTTTGTTTGTTTGTTTGTTTGTTTGTTTGTTTGTTTGTTTGTTTGGTTGGTTGGTTGGTTGGTTG
>JAVFBW010131174.1:0-13779 GCA_034783835.1 Mopalia ciliata
GTTGACGCTGATTGTGTGATGTTTCCTATTAGGGGAACAGAGGAGTGAGAGGGAGATTCCTGACATTGCCCTGGAGCTCTCAGAACTAAGTGGCAACATGAAGCCGTTCTGTTTGTGATGACTTTGTATAACGTCCTGTGATCACATGCCCTGTATTTGTCCTGTTTTTCTTTGTTTTTACCAGTGGTGTCGAGGGTGGTTTCCATTACCCAGCTCCCTGATTCGCCGTTATGTGAGTGAAATAACTTTAGGTTCCGCGTTAATGCCCAATCAAAAGTGTTTCAGCATCATCAGAAATGTATCCAAAATACAGGTCCATCAACAAAAATGTATTCATAATACAGGTCCATCAACAGAAATGTATCCATAATACAGGTCCAACAACAAAAATATGTCCATTATACAGGTCCAACAACAGAAATGTCTCCATAATACAGGTCCAACAACAAAAATGTATCCATTATACAGGTTCAACAACAGAAATGTGTCCATAGTACAGGTCCATCAACAGAAATGTATCCATAATACAGGTCCATCAACAGAAATGTATCCATAATACAAGTCCATCGACAGAAATGTGTCCATTATACAGGTCCATCAACAGAAATATATCCATTAAACAGGTCCATCAACAGAAATGTACCCATTATACAGGTCCATCAACAGAAATGTGTCCATTATACAGGTTCAACAACAGAAATGTGTCCATAGTACAGGTCCATAAACAAAAATGTATCTATTATACAGGTCCATCATCAGAAATGTGTCCATTATACAGGTTCAACAACAGAAATGTATCAATAATACAGGTCCGTCAACAGAAATGTATCCATTATACAGGTCCATCAACAGAAATGTATCTATTATACAGGTCCATAAACAGAAATGTATCCATTATACAGGTCCATCAACAGAAATGTATCCATAATACAGGTCCATCAACAGAAATGTATCCATAATACAGGTCCATCAACAGAAATGTATCCATAATACAGGTTCATCAACAGAAATGTATCCATAATACAGGTCCATCAACCGAAATGTATCCATTATACAGGTCCATCAACAGAAATGTGTCCATAATACAGGTCCATCAACAGAAATCTGTCCATAATACAGGTTCATCAACAGAAATGTATCCATAATACAGGTCTATCAACAGAAATGTATCTATTATACAGGTCCATCAACTGAAATGTATCCATAATACAGGTCCATCAACTGAAATGTATCCATAATACAGGTCCATCAAATGAAATGTATCCCTAATACAGGTCCAACAACAGAAATGTATCCATAATACATCGATAATGTTACTTTTTACGAAATACTACAAAATAGGCCTCCGTGCAGGGGACGGAGTTTTTAGCGTCCTATCTTCTTCTAAAATAACTCGAACAACTTCAACGCATTATCATACAAACAAATTTTTGCTTAGTGGGGAAGTTTCTATACTGTTATACATAATTTATAGAGATCGTGTACTAAGGACATATGCGCATAACAAGTTGTTGATTGGTTGACAGATTGATTGGTTAGTTGAATCATAGATTGATTGAGTGAGAGATCCTTGGCTGATTTGTAGGTTGGTCGGTCGGCATTTTTTGCCTTATTAAGGATTATTGTACATATTTTGAATCAGCAGTTACTAACCAGACCTTCAGTCTGACCATATAGTGTATACAGTTTACTTATTTTCTCATGAAGCAGGAGAATAACATCGAATACCGGAAAGAACATGTTTATTTGCACTTCTTTATAATATTAATAAATGGCAACTATAAAGCTGTTTAAGAAATACTTTTAAACATTTGCAATTAATATAAATAAATAAAGTCTACTATCCTTGTTATTTTATTTGGTGTGTGAAAGTAAATCATGCCGTGATGTTTTGGGGCATATTATAATATAAGACTAAGACGGAAGAGAACTGTATTGTAGTTCACCAAGCAAGTTGTTACAAGCGGTTATTTAAAGAAGATAACACCGACTGTTATTTTCCCTTATATTTCTAAATCATCCCCAAAATATCACGATCTGTGAATTTCCCAAACAGAACCTGTAATCTTAATGGCCATGGAGTATGATGAAGTATACTCTTGAACTGTTCCGATGCTGTTATAAACTTAAGATATAAGACACATACGCTCTCCTGCCGACAGGCGTATAGTCAGTATTGGAACAACGCAGTGTTCTGAACAAAAACATATGCATGAAGAAGATGTTTCATAAGCAATAAAGGCCAAGCCGGATCCCCCCCCCCCCCCCCCCCCACCTATATCTGTTAGAACTTGGGAAGAATATTTTTGACAGGTTGGATGGACAGCTAGGTATATAAGAAATACCTGTTGGGTGACATCCAGTGCAATCCCATTCTCCAACCAATTACCTGTTTATGTTCACGTTATAATTATCTTAAGGACACATTTGAAATACTTGTAGGTCTATAAAGTCATTAGCCTTGTTGAGAAACCGGATTCAGAACATGAAAAAAAATACCAATAGAATTATTTTGACATTTTTACTACTGCAAGTATGCGATAAATTATTGTTGTATCCATATAAAAGTAAATGACCGTTCGATGGATTGATATAGGTATTTAAGATTGTAAGATTGTAAGATGTCGGTTCTGATGGGGCAAATCTTTCTATTGCTTATTATGTTCGTTAACAGGGGTAAGTACGATGCACTTTCAGCTGTCGCGAACTTCCCACATTGTACGAAACTTTGGTGGCATTTGTGTTGCTGATTTGAGGCCAACTTTTCCAAGTACAGCTGCTTTTAACACCATTTAACAGACGTTACCATCTAATATGGAAGGATGAACAAATCCAACCATTCTCGCCATTGCTGTTCAAAGAGGCACCATTTTCTTCATGTTTTGCTGAGTATAATTAATAATGGGAGCTGTATGTGTATTCACCTTTAAATACCGTTTCAATAGAAAACAATAGGAATAAAAATAGTTGTAAGGCGTATCATTTACGTAAAGGCAGATGGTCAAATTTAAGGGAAATATGTCAGATTTAATTGCCTTGTTTGAATATTATAACACCTGACACTATGGTTATGTCGCGAAGTTTGACTCTAAGGTGTTGGCATAGTTTCTAGTGTTTGATTACATTTGATTGGATTGATGCTTTAATTAGCTAACCCTTTATATTTACTACCTAATTCTTATTTAGATCTCACAATATTGTACTCGAGTAACATTGCATAGACTTTTTCAGAGCTACGATACACAGTTACAGTACCTTCATGGTGTGCGCAATTCGAGATATATTTGAAGAAAGGCAACGTAATAAAACGCACTTCCCATCTGTGATAGAATTTAAGACATAAGATTGGAATGCCTATAATATATCAGCATGTGAACCACACTTTAAAGTGGAAGATTTAATAAATACTATCCTCGGTCACCCGCCCTCTAATATGAACTTTTCTACTGCAGAGTGTTAAGAAGGAGCTCCCTGTTGCTCTCGTGCTAACGGAGCAGAAGAAGCAGCATGAAGAGCAACATGAAAGGCAGCATGAAGCTGATCTGTTTGTGGTGCCGTTGTTATGTATTGCGTCCTGGGATTATCTTGTTGTTGTCCTGTCTTGTCTTTGTTTGTTGCCAATTTTGTTGGATTGGCTTCCTTCACCCATTGGGCTGGGGCACGCGCCATGCGACTTTAAACCCCAATCAACCAACTCATCATCTCAAACTGTGGTACAAACCGTATTCCCTTAATAAACTAACACGTCCATAATATTCCCCATATTCCACTTTTTTTTACTTTTAAACAGCATTTTCAGCTCCACATTTCAGTTGGATGGACTACACATGTGAATTGAAGGGAGGTACATGTGAACCTTTACTCAGATGTAACGGTACAGAAGTCCTGGAGATGCCGGATTGTGATGCATATCAGGCCTGCTGTGTTCCGAACCCATACCACAATGTGCCCAGTAATAACCAATCGCCAGGTAACGTACCTGGCACGGTTAAAATACATTTCCTCGTGTAAGGAACCTTATACAAAATGAATGGGTTTTTTTACGTTATCTTAATTGTGACGTCTAGAGGATGACGCAACGTTAGGAACTTTGTCGCATCATACCGTCGCTGTTCTCCGGGCTAGTGTTCAACACTGTATACAAAATTTTCCATCAAAGTGAAAAACAAAATGAGCTTTGTGACAAAACGATAATTCAACTCCAGTCAGTGTGCTACAGCTATTAATCATCTATTAATATAGAATGGTATAGAGTGATTTTGATAAATAAAAACTGTAATGATATTTGTCATAAGACACTCTCGCTTAATAACCCGCTATGTTTATGCAACATGGATTTGTCATCTCTTTACATGCGGTTGAAATTTCCATTTTAATACAATTTTAATCTATATACGGTAATGTGATAATTGGGGTTCAGCGAAGACAATTGATTTAATGGACCAGTTAAAAAGACGAAACGTTGTATATACATATATCAGTGAAGAAAACTGTATATTGACACATCCCCAGATAATGACAGTTGTGGTTTAATAACTTACTATGAGGGTATTATGGAATCTATGGCGACACCCCAAAAACAATCCAGAGTCGTAGGAGGGATTGAAGCAATGGCGTGGAGCTGGCCATGGCAGGTGGCTCTCAGGTCACACGTACATGGTCACCTATGTGGGGGGACACTTATCAGCGACCAGTGGGTGCTAACAGCGGCTCATTGTGTAACAAGGTGAGGATTCGTAGTTTAGTGGCAAATACATTTATCTACCCTTTGTTTTATCTTATGTGCACTCTCCTTATTGGCTTATTATTTGACCAAAAAAACACCCAATAGAAAGCAATCTTACAAACGCTTCAAGTCGACCATATTAGCAAACAAGTTTATGTCAAATTTATATGTATCAGACTCTGCACCAATTATATACCTCTAGACAATTCAATTCCATCAAATCTAAAACAACAGATGTATTATATGATTCGATTTAAGAAATTGCTTCAAATCTAACTGCTTCAGTAAACGTAGATGTTTAAAGATATGATTATAGTATTACTGTTTGTTTTCATATATTTTTCAGATATCTTACGGAATGGCCAGATCTTTACCTAGTGTTAGGGGATCATTATGACGCACATATCTCTGGCAAGGAAGTTTTTCGAGGAGCTGCAAACATTTTCTCGGTGCGTAATAGGAAAGCATTTAATATTAATAGCATTAGACTTATGTCATGTGTCTCCAACAAGTAAGCCATTGCTTCTGATTCGTTATCTCTCCAATACTATATAGGCCTACTTTATGGTTAATACGAAATATGATTAAAGTCACTTTCTTTTTCCTAATATATTCAAAGGATTTATGTCATAGCCGTTTCGTATTTAATCCCTTAATTCTAATTCAGTATTATATGAAAGCCGGTAGCGGCCATCTCGCTGGCTCTCCCTTTCAAATAGAGTATGAGGTAGCGAGATAGAGCTATTGGTTATCTAAGTATTAAGTTGATATTCATTCTAACACATGTAGCACCCAGGATACTCTAGAGACGGAGCATTGCTGGACGACATTGCCTTGGTCAAGTTAAATAAGAGAGTAACAGTGGAAGGGCATCACGTTAGAACAGCCTGCCTGCCACAACTCTCTGACGTTTTTGATGGATACGACACATGCTTTATCACTGGATGGGGTCACACTCAAGGTAACTGACACATATTAAGTGCAGTACTTTATCACTTGATGTGGTCACACTCAATGCAACTGGCCCACATTTTGTTCTGTACTGTATCACTGGATGGATCACACTCAAGGTAACTAGGATCAATAACGTGCGGTTCGTTATTTAAGCTGATGTAGCCAGGTCAGTGTTCACAATATTTGTGCTTCAAGTTGATGTAGTTAGGTCAGTGTGTCACAATATTTGTGCTTGAAGTTGATGTAGTCAGGTGCGTGTTCACAATATTTGTGCTTCAAGTTGATGTAGTCAGGTCAGTGTTCACAATATTTGTGCTTGAAGTTGATGTAGTCAGGTCCGTGTTCACAATATTTGTGCTACAAGTTGATGTAGTCAGGTCAGTGTTCACAATATTTGTGTTTCAAGTTGATGAAATCAGGTAACTGTTCACAATATTTGTTATTCAAGTTGATGTAGTTAGGTCTGTTGTCATTCAAGGAATGTTGTCAGCCTAGTTGTCACAATATTTGTCATTCAAGCGGATGTAGTCAGGCCAATCGTCACAAACTCCTCGAATCAGTCCGGTCGATTTCTCCTTCAAGCAGGTGTAATCAAGTCGACTGTCACAGCATTCGTCCTCCAAGGACAGATGGAGCTAGGTCAGTTGTTACAAAATTCGTCCTTCAATCAGATGGAGTTAGGCCAGTTATCTCAACATTCCTGTTTCAAGTACTTGGAGTTCGGCCAGTTGTCATAATATTCGTCCTCTCGATAGTCACAGCATTACTTCTCCTAGCGGATTTAGTCTACAACTGTCACAACATTCGTCCTTTAAGCAGGAGGAATAAAGCTCGCTGCCGTTCTGCCTAATGCGATTAGATCTAATTCGTTAATGATTTCCGTTCGTTTGCTTTCACTAAATAACTGTAACAGACATGGCTGTAGTCAAGGTGTTGTCCATTTGCTGTAGGGTCTAGTATATGCTAGTTAAGGCCCACGGGGTCTTTTTGGAAATCAGTGTAATGCTGAAAGAGCTACCCTGTTTAAATAAAAGTCTTTGAGTTGACTTGAGTAAGGTTGTCGTTTTAACACACTACCTTGTCTTAATTTGTGATTAATATAATGGGGATAAACAACGTAATGTTAGTGCAAACATTAATTTATACAACATATTTGTGGAAATTTTTCAGCCCTTTATTAAAATTGTAATTCGGTTTTTATAATGGTATTATTTTCAAATAGTTATTTTTATGAATAATTAATTAATAGCAAAGCACGTGTAAAAAGTGGATATAATGCATGGCGATAAACTACAAAACAGTGCGCCTAACATATACATGGGACTGTTTTGTCTCCAGTAAAAACGTTAACAATGCGATAGAAACGTTTTCACACCGGTATGACAGTTTTCCTAACGGTTTTCGCTGTGGTCGATAAAAAAAACAAAGAAAAGTAAAAAATGTAAATGTTACTCATAAGTCAGCTCTCCTTCTTTGCGTTTAAGTTTGAAAGTGCGTCAAATTGATTGAATAACATAAGCTTCTTGTACACTTTGACCGCGGTAACGTTCACATAACTATGATTACTGACTTGTATTGTAGGTACAGGTAATTATGGTGTCTTAAACCAGTTGCAGGTTAGGATTACGCGACAGGATGTTTGTCGTCAGAGCTGGGCTCTTGTTGGGGAGATCAATACAAGGCAGCTGTGCATTGGGGATGGTCTGTCAGGGGCGTGTCGAGTAAGTGGGTTCGTTAATCCGTCTTCTTCACCATTTATTTTTTTTTATAACAGAAAAAAAACAAAGCAAACACATATTTGTAAAACGTTTAAATCTATCTGGTGATTTAAACCGATACCGATTTTATGGTGGTTCATTTCCCTGCTGCCTCAATCGATTTTGAAAGTTTACTATAGGTCTCGTGTATGTTTGTGTGATGTGTCTTAGTTTATTACATCTTTGTTGATTTCAGGGTGACAGCGGTGGTCCATTGGTGTGTCTCCGGTCAGGGTTGTTTGTGTTGGTTGGAGTCACATCTTGGGGGTCATACACATGTCAGGAAGCAGAAAAGCCTACCGTGTACACCAGAACAGCAGCCTACCTAGACTGGATCAATCAGATTATGATCCAAAATAAATAGTCTTCTAATGTCAATACCTTAAAACATAATCTATATTATATTTACACCATTGAAGACAGATGCAAAGACAAAAATACTTTTCAAGACATTAACATCTTTCTGTTAGGGCTTATTGTGGAACTTTTATTAAAACTGGGAAAATGCATCTTTGTATATTTCCCGTGTACTCTGAAAACATTTGTAGACTTTGAGCATAAACCATTTATCCTATCATAAAGATGTTGACATTCACAAAGCAACTATATTTAGTTTCCTTTACATCTGTAATGTTAAATAAGTCTTGGAGACAAATGTTGTTTGCAGTGCCATTGGGAGAGTCTGATGTCGACTGCAAACAAGTTGTTACGTCTAACGTCAAGTAACAAACGATCTGTTAAGCAAACGGATTACAACTGGTAAGGATATAATTTATTAAAACCGAATGGTTATTTAATAACTGCTGTGTTTTATTTTCTGTGTTTCGGGATACTTAAATCTTGACATTTGCATATTTAACGTATTTAGCTGACGGCACATCCGTTTGGTCCTCTCGAACGTTGATGGTAAAAGTCATCGAACCCGATATTAAACTGCAACATACGCAATTATGGCCGTACTAAGGAGCCATTTAATTCCGTGGATTGACCCCCCAGACAACGATTTTTTGTATTGTCAGCAGCAATGCATACACGTTTATGTATACTATAGAGATGATCGTTCACAGCAAATAAACGCTGGTAAAACGCTTAAACGGAACAAAATACTACTTGGGGTGGAATAGTTCATGATCCGTCTGGCAGGTTCTCACCATTAACAGATTTAACACCACATCACAACACACAGTCTCTGCACTTCAGCTTTCTAGGCAGTTCCTTGTTTTATTGCTTGAGTGATTTGCTGTTAGGAGTTTACCTTCACCACGACTGCAATCTATAGCACTACCTTAACAACCAGAGAAAATGTTTATTTCCTCTTCGATAGAAACGGACAAACAAACTTAAATTCAGGAGCGAACTCTGTGCAGTTTCTGCACAGATATAAAATATATTTAAACTGATGACAGTCATTCGTCAGAAGAGTTGCATGCACAAAGGAGATATTGTTAGCTATTGGAAACATGGCTTTAGACAATACTAGTATCATTTCCGAAAATCTGGGTGACGATGATACGACCAAAACAAACATAAGCACACTGGAACATTTCTATGAATTTCAAGTGTCGAGGTATTTGTGGATTTATGTTTCTCCGATTATTCTGGCAATCGGAAGTATAGGTAACATTTTGTCAATCTTTGTACTTTGCCGCAGTGCAATATGGAGACTCCCTACATCGCCATACTTTGCCGTTCTCGCGTTTGCTGACCTTTTTGTTCTCTACAGTGGACTTCTTCGGCGATGGATTCTTCACCTGTATGAAGTAGACATAAGAAAGCTTTCTGACGCCGGATGTAGGCTTCATGTTTTTTCTGTATACGCATCCCTTCACTTTTCCACCTGGATTCTTGTTCTTGTGACATTTAACCGATTCCTGAGCGTCTGCTTTCCCCTCAAAGCAAAGACGATTTGTAGTCGCAGGAAAAGTAAGCTGTCTATTGTTATCGCCTTCTTGTTAGTATTTTTTGTAAATTCCCATGAGTTGGTTTTCCGTGAATTAAATACTACCACAGTTTCCGATGATAACGGTACATTCTTGCAAGTAAACGTGAACTGTGACCATGCCACGCCGGAATATTCAGAGTTCTTCCGGGACGTTTGGCCTTGGCTAGATATGGCCATTTCTTCTGGGATTCCGTTCACACTGATCATCTTTTGTAATACTTGTATTGTGTGGAAGGTGGTCATATCTCGGCATTTTAGGATGGAAAAGCTGGCTCGTGTAAGTGTCTCTCAGGACCGCCGTATCTCATCAATGACCGCAGTTCTTTTGGCAATTAACACGGTATTTCTGGTCACCACGGCACCATCTCGTATATACCTCATTGGGTCTCCAGTGTGGCATAACGGAGTGACTCCCCACCAAGAAG
The DNA here is from genome assembly GCA_034783835.1 of Mopalia ciliata. Classification (NCBI taxonomy): domain Eukaryota; kingdom Metazoa; phylum Mollusca; class Polyplacophora; order Chitonida; family Mopaliidae; genus Mopalia; species Mopalia ciliata. The sequence goes on from JAVFBW010131174.1 coordinate 9,805, forward strand.
CCGTTCTCTTACTCTTCTGGGCTTTGGTCAATCTCCTGATGTACCTTAACAACGCTATTAACTTCATCCTTTACTGCGTGAGTGGTCACCAGTTCCGGAATGAACTCATAGATATGTTATGCTGTTACCGTGCACATGTCTACCCTGTTCGTGCTAGACAAGTTCTGTACCCACCTAGAACAAACAATAATTCCTCAACTACACAAAAAACTGGCGAAGAATGGACGAGATATTGAAAGCTATTAACTATAAGGATAACCATGTGAAACTGCATCATTGCAGAACTGAAAACGCGAGAGGATTCCATATTGATACGATGATGAACTGATGATTGCTTACAACAACTATGTACTTAATCTTCCTGGAGGTGTACTGTAGCCATTGATCGATCACTGATCTTGATTACATAGTCCAATATAGCCTGTTTAAGTGACTGAAGTGATAACAATTCTCGCTTGAGTTGCTTATTTTAACCATTGTAAGACAATCATGCATGTTGATGTTCGTAGACACGATTTAAATGTACACAAATAGTAGTAAGATGGTTTGATCACATCATTCATTAGATCAGTGAGTAACGCCAAAGTTCGAAGAAAAAACCCTGTACAGCTTTGCCACACCCACTATATAGATTATTGGTCATTCCATAACACACTAAACGAAAGGTGGGGAGTCTGTATACAATATTCCTCATATTATTTTATTCCAACTTTCTATACAGCTACACTTAAAATGCAGAAATCTGCCAAGGAAAAAAGTTAAAGCTTTCTTTGAAATACATTATTTTTTTCTCTCGTCGTACAGGATCATCTTGTAAACGTTATTTGATTCTAGATGATTTAACAAAAATATGAATGGGAACGCTAAATTCGAAATAGTCAAGTAACATATAAGTATTGGTGACTGTGTTATTCTTATGTCACATACATTTAGGGCATGGAGGCAACTTGTTGCCATGTTTAAAAAACACCTGTTTATAGTGGAAATTGTTCAATTGTTTCGACGCTTTTATGTATTCCAATTGTTATTTTAATAACGTCATATCCGGTTCTGTTTTTTCCCAGTGAGCTGTTTGTTACCTCTTTTAAATAATTTCTGTATGTACTTACATATATCGCCGGTATTTAACGTCAATAGCACACAATGCAATCCCAACAAAGACGTTACCACTTCACAAAAAAGTCACAACGTATTCGATTTGTGTTTTTACAATGTTAAACTACGACGTTTGCTGCCACCTTTTAACAACGTTATAATAACGTTATATCAACTTTGTTTTCTGGTTTACTCAGCAAAGAAAGTTAATATAAAACGTTGTGTTTAACGCACGTAGTGTGTTTGCTGGACCCCCACTTCCTCCGATCAAGAGTTGTAATCCGAGTCAGATACCGTTTTACAATAAGCTTTAGCTTATTATCAATAACAAAAAATACGTGTTACTTGTAAGCACTCAAATGATTGCTTTCATTTTAACGTTCCTAACTGTCATACCCCAATGTCTTGAATTATTTAGCATGTAACCGATGACGTTTATTCATTTCATACCAGACACAGTGACATTGTGCACTGCAATAGTCTTCTTCGCCTTCGGTGAGGTTGTCAGTTTTTTTCTGTTCGTTTGTCGACAATGCGGTATCTCTAGAAAATGTTCTTGCCTCTATACCAATGTTCGAACTCAGGTAGCTGGCTAACAGGGTCAGTGTTTTATCTGTTACACTATATTTATTGGCAATGTGTTTCCCCATAGTTTGCTTACACTGATCCGTCTCATGGAAAAACTGATAATTTATACATCAGTTGTGGAGCATGATGGGATGGTCACCTATTAAATTAGCTTACTTTTAACTTTACTACTCTCAAGTATGAAACTCATGTAAATAGCACTATGGGCATTACGAGAACAGGTTTGCTTTCGGTAGATTCAGCATACTGTTTTATACACCCGCAACACATGGGGTGGGTGTCATACTATATGAGTCGTGCGTCGTTATCGTATGCACGACTCGTCGTCCATATGCTCTACTCCCCTTCCCCAACTTTTATATTTGATAGCATATAGACTAGCAATGTGCTCCGCCATAGCCAAGTTCACCTGCTTTTCCTCAAAGTTTGTTTGCTTGTCTTGCTTTACCCTATTCCGAGCTGTATCTCTTGGATGGTTTAGCACGCATAACTCATATTTGTTTCATTAAATAGCCTATATTGGTGTTGCGCACTGTCATAGTCAGCTTCCCCTACTTGTCAGTATTTCTCTATGTGCTTTTTTTTTGTCTCTCTGTCATGCTCAATTACCATTTTCTCTTTGAGTCCAAACGACTATATTTCAGGTTTTCGCTGGTTATAAACTCTCTCGTCCCATATTAGTCTTTTGTTGACACATTAAAGTGACCGTATCTTGGCCAGGCGGAAATCTTTGGCTTACTGTATATGATGGACCAGTTTATTTAAACAAACTAAAACTCCCATTACCACGAGCTATATATTATCATTTTATCCCGTGATGTCGTAGACCTACAACAAATATTTTTGTTATTTTGGGACCACACTTTCTTAGTTTGAACAGATTCTAGTTAAAAGTTAAATAAGGTTTCTAGCAACATTTTCCTGTTGCGGTTGTTTTGTTTTTTTCTAACAGTTTTACGTGTACGACGTTTATAAAAGGGTCTTCAATGCCACTGAGAGACATATTCATACATAATAAAGCCAGATTTACACTGGATGGGGCGTCGCTGGGTCTATTTTCCAATCATAGATGCACCAGCTTACGACTCGTGAAGTTGCAATTGCGCCAGTTTCTAGAAAGACTACTATAAAGGCTAACAGCAGATTAAATCACTGATAGTGAATTTGCGATAGACCTAGCACATGGGGTGACTTCATATGATAGCGGATTAAATTTGATAGCGCTTCGAGTAACTTGGCAATGTTGCAGCTGTACTTTATAAAAAGGATGGTTATTTTCGTTCCATTAGAATGCCGCGTCGCGTCCTGTGTGAATTGGGATTTAGTTCGACTAGTCATGCACAACATACTGATGACCCATATGAGCAATTTAAATAACAACTTAATCCGAATTTTTATATGTTTATACACTGGACGACTGGTTCAGTCACAATAACTAATGATTGATTGCTTGACTTGTGTGTTAACGACGCGCTCATGGTTATTACACTTATATAAAGGCGGTGTATTCCAATAATATTTGACACCAGCACAACCATAAAAAAGTGAAGTGCTTTGATAATGGTGGAATTTCCTCCAATGCCATAAGTAAAGACAATATTTAACTAAATGCCCTTAGCCTGAGCATTCGCAATCGTAATGGGAAGTAACGCAAAACGTCATTACGACGATGACCATAATTGTAGCCAGTGTGTTTCCACGACAATAACGTTCAACCATCTAGGCGCCCGTAGTAGGCTATAATGTGACAGAATATTACTGTTGTATAACAACAAGCCACTTAACGCGTGTTCGATCCAGGGAGATAAAATCCACAATAGAAGCAACCAAAAAAAGTCAAAATGAACTAAGTCCAACATCAGGTCATACCTTCATCTTCCAAAATACGATCGTTAGTGTTAACAATTGACTTTCTATAGTAGTAGATTAAGCGAAACATGTGTTCCCACGCGAAGGGAAGTCAAACTGTGAACAAAACCTGTGTAGCGACGTCACAAATTTGATTACGTAATCGCTTACTGCTTAGTATGTTTGACGTCAGAATGTAACGTTAGAGAACATGCGACTGCAACACGACTGTCGCACGACAGTAGCTTCCGATCATCGGTTTTCGAACACTTAAAAAAGTAACGTGACCTTCAGACAGGTCTCTGAAGATGCTGTTTTCGCCTTTCTATGTTTTTAACTTTTCTGCCTTTTTTCTACTTTTCTGTGGTTTTTACATTTCTCTGTTTTTTCTTGAACTTTGGAAAGTCTACGAAAAAACAGAGAAAAGGAAAAAACAGAGAAAAA
>JAVFBW010131185.1:3357-13777 GCA_034783835.1 Mopalia ciliata
AAAGGGCATCACTACTGTAACGTCAGTATAGCTTGTGCTATATAATGACGGTACCAGGATCTAGTTGCAATGTGCCCCGTTCTCCCCTGTTGATATGAGTTGAGTGCAAATACCTGCAGGTCTACATTTTCACAATTAAAGTGGGTAAAGTTTGCTTAAATATGGTTTGTATAAAAAGTATACAAGAGAACAATAAGCCAGCATATTTATAGGCCTATAGATGGCTTTAACTGATGAAATAAAAATTCATCCAATCGTTTAAAAAAAAATTATTGAGACAATATTTGGTCGATTTTAGTGAAATAAATTAATAAGTACGGGTGTATGTAGATCAAAATGACAATACTTGAAACAATAGCCAAAACAAAATACAATCGCATTCGCATTTCACAAATGCAAAAAAACATGATGCAGCACTAAAGGCGAAAAATTCATTATACATTCATTATCCGTTTTATTGTCAGATATATATTCTCTGAAGAAAAAAGGATAACATCATATGGAGCAACGTACATATTCATTTCTTTTATACGCCTATTATAATTGTGGCTGATCTCGTAGACTATTTAAATCAAGCATATACGTCTGTTTCATTGGCAAATAAACTTATGAAGACAATAACAAAAACGCAAAAGAATAAGCCTTATATTATATTTACTCTAAATTTTTCGCCGTAGTTGGCATTTTCAAGAATAGAAAGTATGGTATTGCGTTTCAGCCATTGTTAAACTATGAATAAATGCGAGTTTAAATCGCTATTCCAATTTTGACTGCACTGTGCTTTGGTTCCCTGCAAGGGGAACCACTTCCTGATCAACTGTCTTGAATTTGGCGCGTGCCTTATAGGTTAAATTTCGTTTAGCCTGATAGTGGAATATGCTCTTATCGTTTTTTGCATTCGCCTTCTATACAAGACTATAGGAACACTAACAAATTTTGGATACAGAGTTGAGTAGAAGCAAAATTTGTTTTTCCAGTATGTAGCAATACCAGCTTCCCCTTGATTACAATCAAGTAAGGAACATTTAGAATTATTCTTTTTCACCTCTTTCCAAAAAAACGTCGTTACAATAATCGTCAAAGGATTTGGCCATTTTATCAGCCCTGAGTGTTTCTTCACTTTTTTTTTACAAACACGCAATGAATATTTGAATTGGCGCCTAATGCGCTGCATGTTATCACATATTGGACCACATCGCGGCTCTCATGTTCACGCCAGAGAAGAAAAGCAACTCTGTCATTGGCATGCAAGTCAGCAACATGATCATTCCATCCAGGTACAATATAACTTTTGGAACATTTAGGTTTTGACAAAGACTGACCAGCAGCCACAAGAGCACTAGTAATATCATTTAATGTCATTATAATACTTGCATATCAATTCATCGTAATCAGCGCAAGTTTGCCCATTACATTGAATGTATTCAGTAGGTATACAGATATCGATATCTTCCATCGATATACAAATTATTTTGCCGTTCATTTGATATTTTGACAGTTATGTCATCAAAACAAGGACATAATTTTACGGGTAACTGAAAACGAGGCTGTGTTGTTTAAGGGGATTCGGACAATGACCTAGTTATATATAGGTTGTTGATTTCAGAAGCCTAGAACGGTTGCTTTCAGTGGAAAATGACCACAAGCCCATCAAAGCGCTGAAGCTCTCGAGGAGGGTATCTTTAACACGATCACTGGGTCGGCTTTAACAGGGGAACTGGGTTAACAAACTTGGCAAGGGATATTAACCCGCTCACGACTCACTAGCGTTTATTTATTTGTATCTCAAACGCTAAATCAGCGTTAATTTAGACATCTGACCGTTTAGATACGATACTCTGGTTCAGACTTATAGGTATACAATTCAGCTACAAAAACCCAACAATTAATAGGCTTTCATTAATTTTTATTGAGAGCTAGACCCAGCGCATTAAGCTAAAAATGAGTAAATTCTCTAAATTTTTTATGACAACAGAATAGCGCTTTTAAATAGCCCCATATTAAAATAAAAGCAAAACTAATTCGACATATGTAGAATAAATTTAGAAATGATAAAACGGCTTGTCAAAGGCCTTAATTATTTTTTACTATAGTTTTAACATTACCCAATGTTCAACATTCCAGTGTACTAGACAATTAAAACGAATACCCGAATTAATGCCCATTTTACTTATATAAAACTTATTGCAGCCCAGACCATGTTCCAACTTTTAAACGTAAACTAGATCAATAAAAGTAAACAACATCGATTCAATCAACCATGGTCTATGGTGGCCGAGCGCTGCCATTGAGATATTTTTTTTAAATATCGAAAATAAATTTAAAATAAACTGATTATGATAAAAGCCAAGTCAAAATCAAATCCAAGAATATAAAACAGGTAAATAAAAAAAATTAAACAAGAACAAAATGAAAAAGAAAACAAAAACAAAATGAAAATAAAATGAAAACAAAAGAAAACAAAAACAAAATGAAATCAAAGTTAAAACAATATAAAAAGATTTCATTTTAAAGTTAAACGATCCTGGCCGAGTTGTTGGCCATCATATATTTACGCTTTCTCTTTTCTTTGAAAAAAATAAATCAAAATCAAAATTTAAAAAAAAATTGAAACAAAAGTGAAAACAAAATTGAGCATGGCCGAGAATTGTCAGCCAAGATCTACAGCACGGTTTTCTCCCTTGAATGCGTTCTCCTTTTTTTGGAGGATAGAGTGATAATGACACATGACCACTATTTATTTGCCATAAGACGTACTGTTAACGTTTGGCTCTACAGCTCCCTCCAAAATTTTCTTTGAACGAAAACCCCTGGCACATACTTTAATCGTCCTTTTGGAGCTAATAAAACAAGACAAAACACAAATTTTATTAAGAGCTGTATTCGAGGGTGACAAAACGGAAGTCAATAATAGTCGTCTTTTTTTTTACCCCCGACCCTACTTACCCACACTATTCTACCACTGTATGCATAAATGAAGCCCATTAAGCTCTTTAGCATGACTGTCCATAATATGTAATCAATGATTTTAATGCTCTTATATCACTAAGACAAGTCATACAAGAAGCAAACACAGAAAGATAAAGTGTATATGTATAGGCCGGAATTGAGAAAATCTTCATAAGTCAGTCATTCACTCACTAGTACCCACAGACACAAAATTTATCATGAAAGATGGGAGGAAACGGCAATATACCTCTGGAAAGCCAGGTCCCATCAAACATACAAGTCAACAAAAAGAGAGAGACTAGACCACCCCCGTTTTTTTTCTTAGATGCATGGGTTACCAGACTGACCAAGGGGCATGGCTGAATAGCACACTCAATGGGTTAAATCTTAGAGAGTTCTGAAAGGAAAAAGGTAAACACACAGAGATGATGGGGAATATGACAACAGGAATGATACTGATAGACACAGAGATAATGGTGGATACGTTTAACAGTGAATTACAAGAACATTTAAAGAATAGTGAAAACTGTGAAATCCTCACTGTGACATAAACCGAAGGGTCAAGGGTAAGGGTTATTGTTTGGGTAATGGTTAGGGTTAAAACCTGACCCTGACCGACTAACCCTAACCTTAACTTTACAGTGGACACTTAGCTTAACATAAGGGCTGAATTACCTAAGATACCAAAGATACCTAAGCTGCAGGAGGCAACAATCTGTTGTTATGAAGGAGACTACACAAATCATAGAAGGCAGTCCTTGGTGAATCAGAGTGGTGTAACTAACAACTGGGGACAATGCTCAATGTACCTCTCTGTAAATAAGAGTACAATTGTTAACATGGATAATAATGACACGGCTTTGTTACAAGATGTTTTGGAGATGAAATTAAGTGAACAGGCCATGGAAGGATTAAAGTTGAACACAGACACACAAAAGTGCAAAGTGATCAACTGCTCACAGAGTGATTCCTTGTCAAGGAATGTAAATGTCGCCAGAAATTTAATGGGGCATGCTTTTTCAACAATTCACAGGCTTAATAATGACCCTGAGCTCTCTTTACAACAAAACATGACAACCGCGGGAGCCTCCTAGGTCTAAAAGGACATTGTACCAGAGAAAATATCATACACTAACTTCTTCCAAAAAAGAGCCCTAACAAATGGTGCCAATGGAATAAAGCGCATCTAAATTAGTAAAATAAGCACCCTCATGAAAATTATTATTATATAAAAGGCCACTTGGATGATATTGTTCATAAAAATCATACCTACTCTGTATAATTATCCCAATTGAAAAGAAAATGTTTTTTGAGAGAATAGGAAGGGGGTTCTGGGCCACACCCTTTCAGAGCCTCCATCCCCCCTGACAAATACCCCCATGGCGCCCCGTCGGACGTTTCCCCGCTCTATTTATATGGGTAGGCCTATACATTCCTTTCTCTAAATGTAATTTTTCTCTCATTCACTAACTTGTTTTAGAGGCATATAGAAGTTGGTTATAACATTCAACATAAGACTTGTATGGATGATAACTTCTGTTTAATATCAGAGCGACGTTTCAATGTAGTTACTAACATCGTTATCAAGCAAAATGATCAACTTTTTCAATAGTATTGCAAATAAATTGTATTTCATCCAATATCTCTATTTCCAAACATATCCACAAAAGTACCAAACTTGAGTATTTTTTTAATTTGATTTTTTGTATACACCTCGTCATAAATAGCACACAACCCACTTTTTATGATTAAGTAAAACTGAATCTTCAACCACATACAAATGGTGCATAGAGAAGCACATTAAACTGTTTGGATGGCCTCCTGTGAGCGTCCAGTCAGAAAATTGACTACACAAGACGTAATGTGAAATGTGAAATGTTGGGTGTGTGTTACTGTAACGACCCTGACAGCCATACTTATTTCATCTTATTTTACGGTGGTTTTAGTGAACTTTGCTTTGCTACAATTAAATCTTCAATAACTTTTCAAATTCCGTCTTATGTAGTCAATTTTCTGACTTGAAGCTCACAGGAGGCCATCTAGACAGCTTAATGTGCCTTTCTACGCACCATTTGTATGTGATTGAAGATCCAGTTTTACTTAATCATAAAAAGTGGGTGGTGTGATATTTATGACGAGGTGTATATATCAAATAAATGCATGGAAATTTAATATTGTTGTTTAAATTGATGTAATCAGATCAGCAGATCAGTCCAAATCCGCATAAAATGTCTGTTTTGTACATGATATGTGTGATCTTTCTCAACCTTTGAATTTGTTGTGGAATAAAGCTTGTCTAGACAGTAGCTGGTTATTAAAGTGAGGGGTGGTCGTAAAAGGCGTAAATCGGCTATACTTACAGACACCCCAGTCAAAAATGCTTTCGTTGGGGAAAAGCAGAAAACAAGGGAAAAAAGAGGTAAAAGTCTAGTTTCCAAATTTAACCAGATAAAGAAGACATCGACCAAGCCAGCCAAGTCCGAACCAACCAAGCCTCCCAAGCGTAAGAATCCAGAAACTCCTGAAAGTGAGAGCGATGATGAAGCTAGTATTTGCTTGATATGCTGTGAACATTATGACAACAGTCGACCAGGTGAACAGTGGATTCAGAGTACGTGTGTCAATATCGGGCTTATTTGATTCTTTCTTTGTATGCCAAAACTGTGAATCTGGCATTGACTCCGAAAAGATGTAATTGTCGCAGACAGTTTAAATAAAGGTTCGAGTCAAATTTAAACTTCCAGCTTGTTGCAAAAAATATGTTTTGCTGTTAATGAATACGTTAGCTACAGTTTCCCCTTACCACTGATACAATTGACCCTTACCGCGGGGCAGTTTTAACACTTGACTTCCTATTTTTAGTTGTGACTGGCTTAAAACCAACTCGGGAGGGCGGTGGTGTCAATCGAGAAGACCGTGGAGAGTTGTTGATTGGCGGCCAGGGTAGCCTCACAAGCACTGATGAGTTCGGAACAGTTAAAGATTACTTTACTTGCCATAGTTCTGGTTTTTCGTTCTGGTGCGTGTCGCGGCGTCTAGCAAAAGATATCCACCATCACGTTGTCATGGAAGCACCCAGAGGGCACCTAAGCAGTTTCGTATTCTCGACGTAGAACCTATTACAATGACATCGATGACGTCGACAAGTTGACGAGAATAATGGAGAAGACAGCAAAGCCAGAAAAGACAGCGGATCCAGAGAAGACAGCGGGATCAGAGACGCTGCGAGTGACTAACGAGAAGAATCCAAAGAAGGTCGCACGGTGGTCCGACTCATCGGCAATAAGCCCTCGACAGCCATCAAGACCAAAACGGTTGCACAGAAACCCTCCTCCATTGTATCTGACCGCGCTGTTGGTAGTGCTAAGAATAAATTTTCCTCGGGTGTTGGTGTTCGGTATCTCTATCAGCCTGGTGAGCTAGAGGGTGGGCGCGGTCGCGCTACTAACCATGCATGGTCCCTCAAAGTGTACCGGCTAGGGCTTTCGGTCACGAAGCCTGATGAGCCCGTGCTGTAATATCTGCTGAATTGGCCTGAACGCGTCTTGTTCGAGAAGAGCTTCTTGTAATCCCCCCAGACACTGAGCTTTCCCCTCGTGATTTTCTCAGATGATAACGAGGAGCTCCGCAGCTTTTTGCCCATAGGACAGGTTGTCCACTCCATTTTTGGCAATCCAGCGTTTGGAGTCGAAAGGGGAGAGGGACACCTTGTTGAGATGCTGTCCATAGATGCGTTGGCGCTCTGATCGCAAGACGTCTATTCCATGACAAAAGGCCTTCTTGTCGAAGGATGCCTCTTTGTACTGCTCGTGGCGGATGTGCTTCTTCACAACGCTATTCTTCACACCCTTGGCCTTTTTATGTTGTAACCGGAGGCTTCGAGGATGCTATACATTTTGGAGCGCAGACCGACGCTCGGCCCACTCATCCTTCATCTTCCCCAGCACCTTCTTGTTGGTCGTGCAGTGTAGAGGGTGGTATTTTGGTTAGCCAAAGTGCCCTACAGCTCCGCATGTTTTGCCCTGCCCTGGTGGTTCCAAAGCGGTTTTAGGAGTCCATATACTCATAAGGGTATACGCCCTTGTGCAATAGCAGACCGTGCCTCTCTTCCGCTGGCTCGTATCGCGCTGTTATCTGGAACACCTTGGACTTATTTGCCGCCACCAGCTTGGCAAGGGAGGAGAGCAGGAACTGGGCGCTGACAATAAACCGGAGTGTGAAGGATATATACTTATCCGTATTGTTTGGGATGCAGGAGATGCGACCTTGAAGTTTCGAGATGGCTAGCATCAGCAGGTGAGTCATATCACTGCAGTTTGTGGGGGATTGCCTGGACCAGGGCTCAGACGCAACTTTAAGTTGCAGTCATTGTGGGCGGCTCCCCTGCCGCAGAAGCTGCAGGCCTTATGATGGTGTGTTTTCTGGGTGTTGCTTTTGCTCGGGTTTGAGGAAGATCAGCTTGTTTTTACTTTCTTCGGGCATCTCCACCCTCACAGCAGACTGTCCAATCCCTTGACACTCGGCCTTGTGTGAGTCCAGTGGGCAGCGAGGGCAGAAGTGTTTGCGCTCTCGGTGTTTACTCTGGTTGTAGAGGAAATGGTTTAAATCCTTGACCCAGGTATAGTGGAACCTACCTGCCTTCTCGACCTGCAGTAGGGCGATGCAGGGCATGTGCTCAGGTTGCTTGCTGATGTAGTAGAGGTTATTCCCTTATTAATAGGGCAGACCGCAGAATCGTAGGCAGTGGTCGTCGTTGTTTTTCATGTTGATGACTGCTTTCTTTGAAGCCACTTTGGCGGGTAGAGGAATGTAGGAGCCGCCTCTCAGTGGCTGTCAAAGCGTTTTCACTTGATCGACGACCCACCCGAAGCCTCTCTGTGTCCACTTCTCGAGCAAGTCTAGGATGTGTGGAATGGTCTTGTCCAACGCAGCTTGGATTGCTCTAGCCTTAAGAAGTGCCTCCGGTTGGTGACGTAAAACAGGGTCTGTATACTCCTCAGTGCCATCTGGTTTAGCTTTGCGGAGCTTGACCTTGAGGGAAAGCTGGAACTTGATGATATTGATGGCTTTGAGTTTATCTTCAAGTTTTGCCCACATATGGAGGCGCGCCACCTCGAGGAGGGTTCTACGGTCTGCGCCTTGGCTCTCAGACACATCCATCTGCCAGCCACACAAGATTACCCAGCGGGTTTGGCGGAACTAGAGCTTTTTTTGTTCCTTTGGCGTTTGCGAGAGGGGATAAGATTCATGCAGCAGGGCATTTCTTCTCATCTTTTTTTTTCACTTTAGGTGCAGCAGTAGGCCGTAATTTACTTTGAAGCATTGGCCTGAGCAATTTCTCCTTCACTCCTTCTGTGATTGGCTCATCTAGGATGTTTTTTTCATAACATTCTGAACGGGGTCGGGTATTTCTACTTCATCCAACAGCTGGGTGACTTATTCATCCATCTGTTGCGGGGTGTTTTCACCCTTGTATAGGTATAAACAAGGTTACATATCTCTCTAATTGGGGACGGGGCCAATCCAGCCAAACGTTTAAACTCCTCATATTGTAGAGGAATATGACTTCTGACTTCTTTCGCTGTCAGGTCTTGATAAACCCACAACCTTTGCAGAGAAGGAAACAGTTTTTGACAAACTTCTCGCACTTGCTACACGACTGAGTGCCTCCCCCTTTTCGGAAGCGCAACAATTGGACTTTACAATGCGTGCTTAGGCAGGAGCGGTTGCAGAGGTCGGTGTGCCAATCATGAGCCAGGCACACGTGATTGTTCCGCGAATCATTGCGTGTAGGAGTTGCTTATCACGTCGTATACGTAAAACGTTTTACAATATATTTTCGCTCTGGCTGGGGGGCGCCCAAAGGGGGGTGGCGCCCCTCGTCTGCATGTCTATGCTTGGGCTGGGGCGCCCAAAAGGGGATGTCGCTTGGCGCCTTGGGACTCTTCTATTGTGTGATGGGGGCTCTGAAGGTGTGTGGCCCAGAACCCCCCTTTCTATATACAATCCATAGAAATCAGTGTTTGACTATATTTCTTATTTTTATTTAAATGGTAACATTGGGAAGGAATGGGTTACATACAGGGTTTGTTAATAAAATGAAACCAGCAGAGAATAGCCTATGACTCTGACATGCAGCCTGGACTCTAAATACCTGTCTATTGTAATGGATAAACTGCAGCTCCGGGCTCAGGTGTTCAAATTTTATACATGTCGAATGGTGAAACAAATGTGACACATGAAGCCTAATATCCAGGTTAAATAACCTGTGTTTACCATGTTTGCAACTCGATGGGTATGTTTAAGTTTTTACCAGCTTGAGCGTGTCCTTGTAGCTGATAATACCATACTTACGGTGCCTTATCAAAGACCCCCTCCCGCAAGCGGCAACATCCCTGTTCGTTGAGGACAGATTAAAATAAAACAAATAAACAGTTAAATTGTCAGTATTTGACATAAAGCATTTGGTCAGTAATTGTCTCATACAAAAAAATGAAACTATAACAACGAATCTATAGAAGCTATGGAATAATCAAGTTTTGACATCTAACTGGCAACAAGGCAAGAGATAACCATTAATTTACCATAAACCGTAAAGTTAACGTTTGGCTCCACAGTTCCCTCTCAAACTTTCGTTGAGCGAAAAGCCCTAGCACATACTTTAATCGGCCCTTTTGGAGTTTTGAGTTAAAATCTTGACAGACCATGACAGGCAAAATCTTTAGTTAATCGAATTATTTCGTATTTCATAGCAGAGTGACCCAGTCACAGCGCGACGCTTCAGTTCATGGCCTGAACACTACCTATCCCAAGAAAACGGAGTGACCCTGTCACAATCGTATTTCACTTATATGACGACGGATTGGCCATTTCACTCTTTTCCTTGCCTTATTAACACTGACAACCGGGAGGGCACCTGTTAAAAAACCAAATAGCCGGACTCGATCCGGTGAACGGTGAATTGGAGTAGGATAAGTAAGCGTACACGCTAACTCGCACTTAGTTACGGTCGCGGCCCCGTGAAGGTCAGGACGGCCAGTTTCAGGAAACAGTCAAAATTACACTGAAATACATGTAAATGCAATACGCTTTTAAACTTCCCCTGGCTTTTCCCTCGGCTATTTAATGTCTACCCATACATATTGCAGTCCAGTATCTTTATTACACAACATGATATATAACATTGCGTTGTTTACCCGGGGTCCGAACTGAAGTCAAAGCTAAAAGACTAAACACAGTCTACCAAAAAGATGTTCCTTGCAAATTAATAAATCTTTAAGGTAACAAGTAACTGTCTAACGCCCCATGATTTCGCCATGGCATTGTCATTAAAGATCTTGCTAAATTGAATATGATGTATATTGTATATAGTCTCGCTAAACCAGACTTCTTGTGAGAACTTCGATCACGGCTAGATAGTCTGGTAACAGAGCATACTAAACGTTGCAAAAAGAAAATGGCCGTCATATGG
>JAVFBW010131196.1:0-13776 GCA_034783835.1 Mopalia ciliata
CTTCGATCCCATTTCGGAGTAATCAGAGATGGTTTTCAAGTGCATATAATTAACAAACGGATTGAAACGTGAAAAATAAACCCAAGAAATTGTTATCCATATGAATCTCTTATTAGTTTTATGTTATCTGACTTCTAAATACCATTTAAAGAACATTAAGAAAGTCGGATTCACAAATAAGTCTGTTGATCCGTTTCAATGGATAGGTGTCATTCCCTTTTTATTGCAATACTTGTAATACTGGATGCAATATAATAGAGAATTTTTTTTTTTTAATTTGATTTTATTGTTATTATCATTTAAAAAATTCAGCACATGCTGATGTTTTTTATGCACAGTTTGACTTCTGAAGAAAGAGTTACATGAAATGCTTTGTCTGAGAAGAATGATAATTTAAAAGAATAAGCCTTCTCATCAGATCATTTAATTCATTTTAACATGAATATTTTTAATTATCTTTGGCCTCCTGTTGGCATACCAAATAATTTAAAGTTAATTTAGAGAAATTATTGTAAGGCATAGTCTGTGCAAAGTTATTTCAATTTTGATGTTCAATGGAAATTTTAATAATTCTTTAATTGTGTTGCAGCATCTGATGTTTGGGGCTTTTTTAAACAGAGATGAAGCCTTTGCAAGTATAATCTCCACAGCAGCCAAAGGGGGACAATCCTGGGCATTGGAAGAACACACTCTACCAGTAGAGGGAGCCACATTAAGACCGTATTCCGGTCATAACCGCTCACAAAGTACAGAGATGAAACAGTTTCAAAATTTCACTTTTGCAAATCATAAGTAGCAAAATAATATTCTTTCATACTTGTACCTTTACATTTGTGTGATCTCACGGGTGCTGATGTTGTATGCAGGAATTTACAGTTCACATTTTAGCATAATGTTTTACCTTTTAAGCCGTCTTTGATCATATCTACAAGGTATGACTTATGTTAAAGACAAAGTTGTCTCCAGGCCCCACATTCTTAAAGCCCCCCTCCACCCCACCCCCCTTTTGTTTTTTTTGTTGTTTTTTTGAGCTTATGGTTAAAGTGCTTTTTGAAATAGCCTCATCTCCTTAGTTCAGGGCCCCGTGAGGAAGCGGGTGGGCCATGGCCCTGCAGAATACTCCCTTGGCTTCCTCCGTTGATCGTAAGAGGCAAGAAAAGAAGTTGCTTTCTGTTGCCCTGGTGTTCGCAGAGCTAAAGGGAAATGGGAAGCAGATTTGTTTGTGATGTTCTGTATTTTTGTCCGTCGTCATATAAGTGAAATACCCTTGAGTACGACGTTAAACACATATCAAACAAACAAACAAACCTTAGTTCAGGTCTAGCCTATGTGAAAAACTGAGATCACCTTAGCTTAAGATTATTAAAGGCTTTGTGTAAGTTGGCCCTGATCTTTAGATTCCAATCAAATCAAACAATATGGTTATGTTGAGTTTCCTGTTTGAATAATTCACTGTTAGTAAAGTGAAATCCCCTTGAGTTGAGCATTAAACTCCTATCAGTTAATCCTATAACTATGATACTATAATCGTATATACATGTATACCGTACACTACTACTTGTGGACATCTCATCGTTTTACAAAGCTATAAATCAATATTGGTCCATGGCTTAATGGTAAGCCAGTGCGCTTATTAATCCGACTTTGATACACTGTTCACAGGATCAAATTTGCTGCAACTCTCTGGATGAGTCACACAATGTGACTACCGTTATCACGGGGGTAGTTTTACGAGTTTCCCATTTGGTTTTCCACTGTAATGAGCAAGGAACAGTGCCAATTGGATAATCCGTTGTCATATTAGTGAAAAAACAATGAGTCAACGTTAAACACCAATCAGACAAACAAACAAACAAATCAATATTGAAAAAAAAGGAACGGAAATAGGATGGGCAAGTGCTAAAAGTTTCTGTCCCATTAGAAAATAAAACTGAGCATGGCGTTAAACAAAACACAATTGTAAACATTAACACAGATTAAAAATATATCTAACAAGACAGGTTTCTTTCCTCCTAGTTTAATTCTTATAAAAATATATCTATCAAGACAGGTTTCTTTCCTCCTAGTTTAATTCTTATTTATAAATCTTATGCATTCATATCTTACCACATCTTTCTTCTACAAGAACTTTCTCTCTGTTACACGCTGAAATTGGAAAATCTGTGAATTGTAATATAAATTAAATAATCATTGACTAGTAAAACATGTAACACAAATCAAACTTTCTTATTTATAATCACAGAGCGAACAGATACCTGTCATATCACTACTCAACACAGGGGCATATGGTCGCATTTTATGTTATGCAATTTGATGTATGTGATTTGACACATTTACAATAACATCATGCATTCATGCTACCTAAACTCATCCGATTTAAGAGTTTTGAGGGAAGGGTTTGTGAACATTTCAAATTTATTCTTGATGAAAATAACAAAAAGTAATTAACATACTTTGATCACCAATTGTGCCCTCACCAAATGTAGAAGCTCTGATAGGTTGCTTTTTAATGACAGACTTGGTGAGCTGTATTTATCATGCTATTCAGACTTCAACTGTGCTAATTTCTCAGTATTTTTGTATGAGTGTGTGTGTGGGGTGTGAAGGGGTGGGGTTAGTGTGTGAAGGGGTGGGGATAGTGTCAAGGGATAGTGTGTGAAGAGGCAAGGATAGTGTGTGAAGGGGTGGGGATAGTGTCAAGGGACAGGGATAGTGTGTGAAGAAGCAAGGATAGTGTGTGAAGAGGGGGGGATAGTGTGTGAAGAGGCCAGGATAGTGTGTGAAGGGGTGGGGATAATGTGCGAAGAGACAAGGATAGTGTGTGAAGAGGTGGGGATAGTTAGTGTGTGGAGGCAAGGATATTGGGTGAAGAGGTGGAGATAGTTAGTGTGTGGAGGCAAGGATAGTGGGTGAAGTGGCAGGGATAGTGTGTAGAGGGGTGGGGATAATGTCTGAATGGGTGGGGATAGT
This sequence comes from Mopalia ciliata, assembly GCA_034783835.1. Classification (NCBI taxonomy): domain Eukaryota; kingdom Metazoa; phylum Mollusca; class Polyplacophora; order Chitonida; family Mopaliidae; genus Mopalia; species Mopalia ciliata. The sequence continues at coordinate 2,971 of JAVFBW010131196.1, forward strand.
GTGTGAAGGGCCAGGGTTTCTTTCTTTTTAAGAGAAAAAATGTTTTTATATCTGAAATTAGTTTGTCAGATGCCTATGAACATGTAATATACTGTATTTTATTCTTGATATCTCCAAAAACTAAGATCAACTAGTAAGAGGAAATATAATTCCTGAATTGTTGTATCAGATGCAGTATATATAAATTAGGATGAAATGAAACAACAAATGGGTTTTTTTTAAGGCATTTTTAGAAAATATCACATCCCAATCTAACATTGACTGTTTTTAAACCCTTTTGGGTTTTTTTTTTTGTTCAATGGAATTAAAAATAATATAGTGCTGGAGCATCCATTATTAGTATTGTCATTTACAACTTTGTTAAGAAAACATTTATGTGGTCTTTATCAGTTTTCTTATGTGAAATCCAAGTGATTATATGTTTTTATATAAACTTTCTTCTTGTGATTGTAGAGAGTAGAACCTAGACAATATTTACAATAACCCTGTTCAAAAGATTCGGAAATCCTGTCTGAGAGGCAGAAGATGATTTTTTTTTCAGTTAGAAAGCATCAGCATTTGTCAGAAAACCTAATGTTGTTTAATTACATGCTGTGATATTGTCACAACAAGCAAACAAGTTAGGATTTGTCATGGTGGAAATTTAAGGTGTTTTAGGGTACTTTAGATAGTCATATTTTGTTTCACGTCTAACACTTAATGTTATTGTCACCACAGAAAAGAATGACCTAGTTTAAAACTATTTGGGATACATGTGTCTTGTAGAATTAGAAATATACTGTATTATATTGACTGATCCATAACATGGAGATTTTGACTTTTGTCATGTTTCAGATTTCAAATTTACAACTTCTTTACATATTTCAATATTCATGATCTAATTACTGGATTACTGGTCCATTGTCCATTTGTAAATGTTGGTTTGTCCAATGATAAGTATCTTTTTCTTAAACTTTCCTGTTTCTTACTAATGTTTTTATACTAAGCATTCAATATTGATATTTGTTCTAAAAATATAACTATGATTTTTTTTGGTTATAATTGTATGGTTTGTTCTAACCTTGTTTAAGTACATTCCAATGATAATAGAATTATGTAGGGAGCCACTATTTGCAGAAAAACATAGGTCCCAATGTGTCACCTTGTGGCACCGATACTAAGCATTGCACTTTCTACTTTATACACTATCTATATTTGAAGCAGTTTGTTGGTAAATAATATTTACTCAGTCTTGGCATAAGGCCCTTGGCTAGAGAAGATATGTGGGGGATGATCAGGTTGGGTATCTGCCTATTCACAGAATTGCTTGGGCTATGGGGGGCCCACGGCTGTGGCTCAGTAGTTGGGAGTGCGCTTCCTTAACTGAACCTGCTTCAAATTACCGTTTACGGGATCAAGTCCGCCTGTCAACCATCAGTTATATGAGCGAGTCACATGAGGTTTCTTCTTGGTTTTCCACCGTAATTAGGCTGTGTGAAGTGGACAATCCATTGTCTTATAAGTGAAATAACATTGAGCACGACAAGAAAGGACAGGGTTTTATGATGAAAACAGTCAGAAAAACACCACAATATCATCAACTGTCTCACAAATACACTAACATTTTTCTATAGTTTTTTAGTAACCCTCTGTTGTCGTAAAGTGTTTGACTTCAATTCAATTTTGATCAATTTTTTACTAAGAAATTTCAAATATAATACTCTTAATATGAAGTGCTAAAAAATGTAAAGTTTATATTACAAAATATATACAAAAAATCCACTGTCTGGCAAATTCACAAACATTTATTTTATAGTCCTACCTTCTGTGGCTTTATGGTTTTGGACTTTCATCCATTTTTGATTAAATTTTGGTGTTAATTAATTAGAAATTCCATTCTATAATATGAAGTCCTTATGAGTTTGACCTTTATATTACATGAAAAAAAAAAAAAAAATCCACCATCTCACAAATCCACAAACATGTATTCATAGCTTTTAAGGCACCCTCTGTAGTTTTGTACTCTCGTCCATATTGGAGTAATTTTTTGTGCCAATGAGTTGGAAATGTTATATTATTATTATTTTCTTATACTAGCTGTTTGATATTTTCTATGCAAAGTTCCCCGTAGTATTATTTTATACCGATAATAAAACAGTTGCCCTTTGCTTACACGAATCCTAAACAATTATGATATGCTTGAAAATCCTATGCATTTTATTTTTTTAATTTAATTTTTTTTTTTTTTTTGCCTATGCGCTTTATATATTTTTCTCTATAAACACTTACACTCTTACCTCCCTTGTATGAGGATTATTAGAGTACGGGTAAACTGTTTTGATCAGAGCAAAACTACATGGAAAAGCATGAAGAGATTAACTTCACACCACAGGAAAAATAATTTGAAAATTCGACTAAAGTGCAAATCACTTTTGGCACCTTCTATTTAACCATGGCGGAAATTACCAATTAATCCCCTGTATGGGGTCTACTCGACAGTTCTGTGTTAAAGGCACCGTTCAGTAAAATCCTCCTGTATTCTGTTAATCAGTTGGAGTGTGGAAGCCCCCTGAGTTTCTAAAGGGGCAATATAAATAAGAATTTAGGCTTTCACATTGCAAATTAATTTGGGCTCTGAGTATCATTTGTAAATATGGTGTGTGTTCTGTATTTACATTTTATTAATTTTCTTTTTTATGTTGTGTGCTTCAAATCACCTACTGGTACAAAATGTCATCATATGGTGGAAGCTGGCCTATCCCACTAGAGCTGATGTCTATTAGTAAGTCGCACAAGGTGAAAAGGGTAATACTGTGAGGGTGGTTGTTGTGAGATTTTATCTTTGGAATTTTCCACAGTGTTTAGTGCGACTGAGTATGTCAAATAGGTAGAGTAAGACGCTAAACACCAGGCAAAGAAACAAATAACTGTGATATAAAATTGAGTACAGACCTAAACTTCAAATTAATCTGTATTTTGTTAGCCTAACGCACCACCATTGCTGTCAATCCCAGCAGCTCTCATTTGAAGCGGGCCCAAGGCTGTGGCTCAGTGGTAGTGAATGCGCTTCCTAAACTGAACCTGCTTCAATTAACCGTTCACCTGATCGAGTTCACCTGTCGACCATCAGGTATATGCGCTGAGTCACATGTTGTGGCTCTGGCAAACGCAGGGGGGGTACAAGGTTTCCTCTACATTTTCCGCCGTAATATGGCTGTGTACAGTGTGAAGTGTACAATCCGTTGTCATATAAGTGAAATACCCTTGAGTACGACGTTAAACACCAATCAAACAAACTCATTTGAAGCATTATTAGGCAGGGCAGTATTTAAAATAGTATGCTATTGGAAATAGTGGAGTATTTTTTAAAAACATATTTGTCAGAAAAGTCAAAAAAATTGTTTCTGCTTTCATTTGTTAATATTTGTTCAAAAATATTCTGTATATTGGCAATGCTTTTATAGAGGGTATATATTAAGTTTTCACAGGCTCAAGGTTTTTGAAAATTTTCCTATGATTTATCTTTTTATATATTTGTGTGTTTTAGCCTAACTGTTTGGATATTTTGTTAAGTTTTCACTGTGATGTGATATACACACCCATTAATGTATAGTTTTCTTTAACCCTTGTTTGAATATACTTTGATTCAGTTTTTTACCACAGATTTAATATGTTTTACTTTCACATAGTTTATATTTGTATTAACCATTTGTTTTGTACGAATAAAGTCCAAATGAAGTTAACAGTAGATTCTCACTGTTTTGTTTTAGTCTCGTACAAGTTTTTGTTATTGTTTATAAATCAATGACATTGATGGTTTGTTCCCACATTGCAACAGAAATCTAGATTTTTATTCATCTATCATAACAACACTTATAGCAATATCTTTATTTTTGGGATGAAGTTGTTTGTTCCACTTTGCTGATCACATCAATAGTGGGTTTTTTTACCCACTAGGTAGGCATGCTGTCCTACGAGTGACATAACCTAAAGTACAGCATCAAACCCTAATCAAAAATAATCTTAATCTATGTACACTGTAATGTATTACAACATAATGATATCATTAATGTTCATTTTATAGGTGAAACACATACCACAATCACTCCTATTCAACTGGCAAAACGCTGTCTGTTATCACAGAAAGGCAATACCAATTTAAAACACAGTTTAAAGGGTTTGTTTTCTCCCTCGATGTACCACCATAATCAGATGTGGAACAGTGTGAAGTGGACAATCCATTGTCTTAAAAGTGAAATACTTTTGAATAGGATGTTAAACCCCAATCAAACAAACTAGGGGTCAAATGATTTAGAAAAAGGATTATTTTCTGACGAATCTCTTTGAATTGATATTTCTCTTCAGATACTTTTCAGATTTTGTATTTTTTTTTTGCTCCTTTATATACCCTTTTTTAATAAAAACTTAAAGTATCTTAAAATCCCACAAAAAATGGTTACACAATACTACTAAAAAAATAATTTTTTACACTACGATATCTTCTAGTGTAATAAGGTCTGAACATGTCTGCACATGGCTTTGGCTCACTGGTAAGAGTGTCTGACGACTGATCTTCCTTGCTCCATGATGTACCAATCACAGGATCAAGCCCCTAGTCAACTTCAGGTAGCAGGTGGTAGGGACGAAGCTCATTTTTTCCCAGGTGCCCTGGTACATGTATGGTCCTGTCTAAATCCTGTCTTTCATTACAGTTGTATTGAGCATATCCCTTACCCTATGAGCAGCAATGTCATCATATGAGTGAAATAACCTAAGTATGACTTAAAACCTGAAATTATCTTTAATCTGGTTCTTATACAATCTGGATTCAACTGTTTTCTTCATTTAAAAAAAATAAATTAGGAATCTTTTCATATAGATTCATATAGTGAAAAATCCTTGAGTATGACGTTAAGCCCCAATCAAGCAAACAAACAAAACATTAGACAACTCTTTACATGGGGGCACTGTCAAAGTCTGCTTGCTTGGCTTTTGTTCAGTTTGTCTGTCATGCTTCACCACCTTACCAGTTCAGACCAGTGCCTCTGGCATGTGTTGCTCATAACTGTTTTATATGTTACACTATTAAAAATTGAGATTGTGCACTGTCATATTGGGCTTTTCCGGACTGGGCTTGTCCGGACGGGGACTTCCAACTCCTCTATGTTGCTGTATGGGACGTCAGGGTTGCACATTCTACAGTTTGAGGCTGCTTTATGTAGGAATAAACATATCCACTGGTTACTTGAGGTTACGGATTTAAAAATTAACAAATCAATATTGATCTCCTAGTATGTTAAATAGAAATAACTTCTCAAATGGCCTCTGGCTAAGGGCAGTTTGTTTGAAGAGTATTTATGCCGTCTTCACTTAGCACTGGAGGAAAATTATCTTTCCAACAGTAACCAAAACGCTTCACATCTTGATTGTGCTACTAGAGTCAATTATTGTTGGGATACATGGCCATCATGTAAGTGAAATACCATTTAGGCTAGCACGGCATAAAACACCAATCAATCAATCGAGTTGTCAACTTGATTTCTAAATAAACCCATCAAAATGATTTTCCTAATTTCAAACACTGGACTAGGTCAACCTTCTTTTAATAACCCCTTTCTTGAAAAATCATTTTATGTCTCCATAGTAAAGCTTTCACAAGGATGCAGGGGGTATCATATAGTGAGCATTGATTTGTTTTTTCCTCGTTTCATTTGACTTTATCCAAATATGTCCACAAATGGCATTGTTTTAAAGATTAACAATATCTCGGTCCATATTGTGTAACATAGCAGTAGGGAGTGACATAACAAAAACAGAAATATAAATCATAAATAAATTAAAGGAGAAGACCAGTATTTCTCGACAAGCTTATGGGGGTTTTCTTCAACAAATTTTAAAGATATGTTAATATTTTAATTTTAGTTTCAAATGCCACATAACAGAGAAATATTACTTTTATATATTGGAAGTGACAACTGACCACAAAACGAAGGACTGTAACACTAAGGTAAATATGGGCATGTACAAAAGCAATTTGTTTTTTCATGCTGAAATTAAAATGTGTCCAAACTTTGCGCTTCCCATGTACATTGCAACAACTTTCACAAGATTGTTTCTTATTTACATATAGATATAGTGTAGCTACAAGGAGATTTAAAACGGCAAACTTCCCCATCAAGGGGCTACTGACCAAGCTGTATAACAACAGGCACAGTGGTTTTTTAATTCAAATTTCCTGGTCAGGATCATAGAATATGATCTGGCTCCAATTTGTCGTAGCATAGACACTTACATGCCTGGTCAGTAAAAACTTTTGGCCAGGTTAACTGTTTCATATAGCCCTGTAGTTAATTGCATATAAATATATTTTACAAACAAAACATTGAAATGTGAAGCAATGAATATGGAGATATCATTTTGAAATACAAAAATTAAAAAACAAAAAACAATTTAACAGAAAAAAAATTAAAATTTCCATAAGCCACCATGTAGCATAATGCTAAAGTTGCTGTTTTTGCACAAATCTGAACTCAATTTGCTGGTCATACCCTATAAAACCAGAATTCAAATGGAATATAAGAATAATTTTTGGAAAATCTAATGAAAGAATTCAAAGCGAACACAAAATTAAATTTTGGTATTTTTTTTTATTATTGTTTTCTCTCATTTTAAAGCTCTCTTTTGATGTTGCTGCTTTTTAACACTGCTTTAAACATATAATAGACGTCTGGTAATTTCTTTTTATTCACCCCTCTACCTAATTCCTTTAACCTATTCAGACCCCATTCTAGATCTTTTCCATATTGATAGGCAGCAGCCAACACTCCTATATAGGCTGAAACAGAGGGGAAAACAAGTATTGTTATACATCTAATGAGAGCTCACACAAAAACGTATTAAACATAGACTAAAGACTTATCCTGAGCTACTCTGCATAACAACCCTTGCCAGATTGATTACCAAAAAATAGAATTACAGCTACACCCCCAGGTGGATAAAATTATACAGAGTTGGTGATAGTTTTTGTGTCTGTCAGGGTGGATACATATATACTATGCTTGCATTGAGTTGGTTGAATACCCCGAACATATTCTGTTTTCAACAACACTTCACCCACTTTCATCATTGACTAACGCTGTCATTTTTTACTTACATCTGATTTGTTGTTGATAAAATATTCAATATTTGTAGTTAAACATGGAAATATTTAGTATTTTTCAGCTGAAATGGAGTTTTAAATAAAGTTGCCCTGTGGTGAAAAATATAATAAACAACTGAATTAAATCTGATTAAAAATCAAATTATTAATTGCTTTAACTCACTAAATGTAAATTAATTTGTCCCAAACAATTATCCCATTTTTAAAAGTATTTTGCTATCCCCAAAACTGTTATGGCAATTAACATCCATCGTTCAGTATAACTGTATAATATACTAAAGCTTACTTAATGAAACTCTTACAAGGCTATGAAATATTTCACAAAAGACATCATTTAATGTAAAACTGCTATGTATATGTCATTTATAAGACCCTGAAAATGTTTTTATTGACGGGGTTCCTCCACTATAACCAGCACTCTTTGTCACTTGTGAGTGCTTTATACATACTTTCTAAGAAAGTCTACTCGGCAGCGGAGGAAAATTAATTTATCAACAGAGCAATGGTCATGAACATTTCACATTTTGTTTTTGTGTTAACCAGTCTTTTTACTGTTTGAGTACATGTCGCAGCGGTCAGATATTTAAGTGAAATACTCATGTGCAATTGAGCATGGTTGCACCAATCAAACTGCAATTAAGGAAATTGTGGCACAAAAATGGAAGAGAGCGACTTACCCACTCTGGTCGCACTAGCACAATGTAATAGTACTGGTCCCATCTTCCCAACTTCCATTAGTGCCTCCAGATGTTCATTAAACAAATCCTCACTGTATTCAGCCTCAGGGTCTGTGATCAAAAATTGACATATTGATCGATTCATAGGATGATTGGTTGATAAATTGAATGATTCATTAGCAGATTTACCAATTTGTTGATTGACAGGACAGTTGATTGGATGGTTGATTGGTTTATTATACATTAGATGATTTATTGATTGACTGATTGATTTGTTGATTGACATAAAAATTGATTGATTGATTGGTTGATTGACAGAACAATTGATTGGTTGATTGACAGAACAAATGATTTATTAATTGTCATAATTGAGTGACCAATTAATTGATTGGTTTATAGATTGGTTGATCAATTGATTCACCAATTAATTGGTTGATTGGCAGAATAATTCATTGATTGGTTAATTGATTCGTTTATAGAATAAATGGTTCATTGGTTGATCAATTGATTGATTGATCACAGAATGAATAATTGGTATATTGGTTCATAAATAAAAAAATTGATTTTAATATTCAGTGACTGATTGTTTGGTTTATAAGCTTGTAGATGAAATGAATGATTGGTTGATTATCATGATCAATCCAGTGACTGACTGATTAAGTGTTTCACCTCCCATTTTGACAGTGGTATTTTAGTTACAAGAATATTATTTGACAATTTTTTACACCAATTAAGTTAGCGTTTAACCTAAGGTTCATTGTTTTAATGACAAAGGGAAGCTAATTTTATTATATATAGTGATCCAGGGTCAGAAAACGTAATAATTCGTTTGAAGCGATCATATGCACATAGGGAAATGTGATTTAATTATTCACCAAAAAAATTAACCTTTAACAAAATCTGTGTCAAAAATAAAATGACAAGCCCCCAGTCATGCACGGAGTGATGATAAATGATTACAGGACAAACTGTTACAGAAACATAACAGAAATCATTTGAATTTTTTTCCATCTAATATAATAAGATAAAAGTATAAAAACTTAACTGACTAAATTACCTGAGAGTTTTAAAAATAACTTAACAATATTCCCTTTTTTCAGACTGTGCCACTGTTTATGTTCCAGAGAATTTGAAACTTGATTGCTTGACTGGGGATTACATGTAACTCAAGTCAAGGGAGACCTGAAAGGTTAAAATATTCTAAAAACCCTCCCACTGCATATTTGTAATAGATGTTAAGTTGTTAAAAAAATAATAAGCCAGAAATAACTGTTATACTAACCTACACCCATATGATGATACAACAACGTGGTGTTCTCCACTGCTTGACGTTCCAATTCTTCATTGTAGCCGATTTGATCCCCAAATTCATCACGATTAATATGTTCATGATTGTCTGTTGCACGGTAATGAAGGTAGTAAAAACTCTTCTTTTTATTAATTACTGCTTTCTTTAAATTGGCTTTCGTTTGCCGCCCACCATTTGCATAAGAAGATTTTTGATCCTTGACGTTGAGTAAGGTGACAATTTCTTGTGAGGGTTCTCCATTTGTGGTTACACCTAATCTCATGTTAATCACAGATTTGAAACCAGTAGCTTCTAACACTGACAAGTGATACTTGTTGATTTGTCCAGCTATGAACCAATTTTTGTAAACAGGAATTGCTGGCCAGTAATCAAGCCATTCATCAGGAATTGCATCAGGTTTTGGAGGATCTTCCACAATTTTTTCGCAGGTTATTTCAGCAACAGTTTCTTTGGTGAAATCCATGGAAAAATCTAGACCCATTTTAGCAGTGGTTTCATAGAAGTTCTCACTGTTCACAACAGGTCTGAAGTTTGGATCAAGTCTTGTTTGATTGGCTAAGTACATCATGGTGACAAATGTGATTGTATATCCGCGATTGCAATGCAGCAAAATGGGCTTTTTTAAAGTTGGAATTACTGCCGATAATTTCTTCACAGCATCTACACTGGCCCAATCATCATACTCCCCTAATAGAGAAACATGCTCTAATTCACTCAGGTCGGCAATAAGTTCCGCCTCGTTTGTAGCCGGCACATGTTCATTACCAAAATCTCCTAATTCGTCATCGGCGTACTTAAACAATGAGACAATACTTTTGAATCCTGCTTCACTGGCATACTTCATCTGCCGGTCCGTCAGTCTTCCAGCTACAAACATATCTTCAGTTATAGCTTTAGCCCACCAAATCTTTTTAGGAGATTTAAGTCCTGGTTTTGGTCGATATGGAAATACAACTGAGCTTTCTGTTGTTTTGGGGTCACCATATGACACAAAAGTCATCAAAATTATCCCTAATATATATGGAGACATAATGTGTCCATAATAAAACCGAGACAAGCCCATCATTGACTTTTTAACACCCAATGGAGACAAATTTTTAAAGAAATCTTAAAACAATAAACTCTGACCTGGCCTAGCAGAAAACTGCAGCAAAGTCGATGATGTGTATGAACTGTTAATTCACTGAGAACATTCAATGGTTATAAACGGGGTATAACGTTCCGGATTGCAACACGTGTATAAAAGTATGACAGTCTATTAATAACAGAATTTATGAGGACAACTGGCAATATATAGTCACGGATCTGTTTTATTGTATGTAAAGATGTTAGTTTTTACTGGAGTAAATAATAAAATTCCCTCAATAAAGCTGAGAAAACGCCAGTTGGCCAACATCCACAGTTTAATAGAGAGCCTCCTTCCACCTACCGTTGCCCAGCTGATAGAAACTTTGTTAAACTTTGACAGTTTTGTTGCACTTTATCAAAGTTCAAAACACATTTGCAGCTGCAATGGTCACACTCGTTAGAGGAGGTCCACGCTTTCTGTTGACGTGTCTACATCTCATAAGACACAGACTGACTGGGATTATCTACCAGTCTTAAGTACATTGTCCTACATTTGTTCAATTTGGATAAATCTAACATATGTCGCCAGGGGGCACAAACGATGTACATGTAGG
>JAVFBW010131207.1:0-13774 GCA_034783835.1 Mopalia ciliata
CCAATTTTGTAGTTGAGGGAAATTAGTAAAGACAGCGAAGGCAGAGTTTCGAAAAGGGTCGTCTGTAGAAGCTATTACTGAGCGGATGGTTCGATATAAACGAGTACTGTTTAGTGTTTTCAGAAACTTTGAGATGATTCAAACGAGAACTGTATTGTGTTTTCAGGGACTTTGAGAGGATTCAAACGAGTACTGTATTGTGTTTTCAGGGACTTTGAGATGATTCAAACGAGTACTGTATTGTGTTTTCAGGGACTTTTAGATGATTCCAACGAATACTGTATTGTGTTTTCTGGGACTTTGAGATGATTCAAGCGAGTACTGTATTGTGTTTTCTGGGACTTGAGATGATTCAAACGAGTACTGTATTGTGTTTTCAGGGACTTTGAGATGATGTATTGGACTTCATTAATCGACAACTCTGTTCCAGTGTAATTGCATTTGGAAAATATTATATTTAATTACATTGGGTATAGAGGTTTTTCCTTGAAATGTTCATGATCTGTTACCTTGTACCGAATGTATGGGAATGACATTTAGCATTAAAACCAATATCAACATATTGAGGCAGAATTTTAAATGCAATATGGCATTAGCAGTAGTATCAGGCACACCACGTTTCTGGTCATGAAAATAGTGTTGTGAACATCTCATCTTTTGTCATTAATTAGATCGAATATAATATAAAAATTGAAGTGGAATCCACTCTTCTATAGATGTGTTAGAAATACGTCTATAGAGTATTACCTCCCATCTCCCGGCGTGAATGAAACTACATCCCCTGTCGAACCCATACGGTAACACATTGTGAGAAACGTCATTACGCATATGTACGTTGGATGAGCGCATGATTCAACCAACCAATTAAAATCTGCGCCGGAACTAACTTTTCATAACCAACCAATTAAAATCTGCGCCGGAACTAACTTTTCATAACCAGCCAATTAAAATCTGCGCCGGAACTAACTTTTCATAACCAGCCAATTAAAATCTGCGCCGGAACTAACTTTTCAAGCCGAGCATCTCGAGCATGTTACCATGTTGATTAATTTTCTGTTTCCGAGTTTTTGTTTTAAAAATTTTAATTATTCAAAATTTATTATTTTTAATGACTGTCTAACAAACAGTTTATTCTTGTCATTTCGTATTGATACGTTAAATTGAAGCGCATTTATGATAGAGCTATACGCCTTCTGTGTATAGTATAGCGAACAGCATGACAGAAGAGAAATAATTGTGGCTTTAAGCGAATCTTACATTAATTGGTTCATCTGCTCCACTCAATTCAAACGAATCTCAATTGGTATCCTCTACCATTAAATTTATCGTAGCCTTTTCTTTGCGTTTGCATTCATTATCACCTGGTGAATTTATTACATGTATCATTCAGCGGTAAGTGGTCGTCGTATTTACATCGTCGATAAAAAGCGCAATATATGTCCAATATGTGGGCCTGAAGCCAACATAAACCTTAATGGAGAGGATTTGACAGTTTAATGGACTACAGAGAACTATTCGATCAAAGCGGATCCACGCTTTATAGATTCAGACTTTATCCGCTTGGTTTGTTCTACAGTTTAATGTCATGTCAAGCCTATTGATTCATGAGTATGAATTGTATATTTGTTTTCCGATAGACAAAGTATGAGATAACATCGGACAATGAAAGCGTTCACACTTTATATTACCGTTGTCCTCTCGGCATTATGTCATTTCATTCCCACTGTCTCCATACGTAGTACTGGGCTTTTTTGACTCCCACACAAAATAAGCGTTAGTCATTTCCAGCCTTGTTAATGCTCATTTGAACAGCATATATTTAACAATATACAGTTCTTAACAGTAACATTCAAGCAATACGTCCTGGGTGTCGCAAGCTGGTTTTCCTCAAGCATTTAGTTCTGGCGAGGCTACACTTAGATTACGTTGTTACCTACAGCAAAATCGAAGTATTCGTGTTCACAAATTTTTTTCCCGACGAATTAATTCAAACCTTTTGTTAATTCACTGACTATGATTTTTTTTTAACAGCTATTCTTAAAACGCCATTGTTGGTGTATAGAGTTCTGTGAATTGAGTTCTTAGGTTTATTATTCCTCAATAATATGATGTGGTACACCTGTGTGTTTAGATCACTATCAGGTCATTTTCGTACTTTGGCCAATCTGAAGTTTTAAGGCAACAGAGGTGTGCACAAGTGTGCGAGACTTGCACCCTAATTGTGTCAGTAAGAAGCAAAAAATCCCATTTCCATATTTTTTTTCCTTGTATTGTCGAGAATGTAACTTAACGAAAATTATTTCAAACTTGTCACAATGGGTTTGCGTTAACTCAATGCCACTTGTGTTGCCTGTAAAAAACCGCATGGCGACTGCCATCTGAACAGAATAACATATACATATATGTATACTATATCGGTTCGTTCCAGTTTGTCTTTAGATCTCCACATTCATTGGTCCCCGACTGATCTAAAGAGAGATTTGTTGGTCAATAGGTATCTTCTTCTACTTCAAGGTAATCGAGCTGCCAGTAAACCACTATGGAAGTTTACCCGCAGTTCCCGAACTTGAGCAATTCATGAATGCGAGACCGGGAGAGCTACGGTTGAATAGATTTGCCTTTTTTAAAAGCTTATGTTTGTTTAGTTTAGACGGCCTTGGTAGCTCTACTAAATAGAGACATTAAATTATAAAAATGATCGGCCTTGTAAGCTATATCTTACAAGGCCAAATCGCTTATGGACCGTTTAACCGTTTAAAGCCTGGTACTACTTAGTGTGAAACAATCCGATGCTTGGGTTCTTCGTCCTAGGAATTGGCGACCTTCTATATCACAAATAGACTATAAGGTTGCTAAGACTATATCGATTATTACTTCTCAGCAAATTGATATTAACGAGGCATGTATTTTAGTGAGAGAAAGCTTATACCTGTAATGGGAAGAGGAGTACTTATGTTAAAGGTATCTTATATGAGGCAAGGTATGGGAATCTGTTTTAAAAAACATTCACTGGCGAACGCTGTGATCTTAAAGCGACACTTTATGACCAGTCATGTAATATTTGTGCTTCCACTGTGTTTAACAAGCCTAAGTTAAGAACATATGTACAATTCAAACATGAATTCAAAAGAAAGAAATACCACCTATATAACTTATCTCGGTTTGAAAGATCTATTTGTGCTCAGTTCAGATAGAGAATTTATATTACCTTAACTGTAGACGTTGGTAGATACCGAGGTGAACAGTTAGAGGACCTATTGTGTTTGTTATGTCCAAATAATAAAGTGGAAGACGAGTTTGAATTAATTTGATTCTCTAGATTTTACGATCAAGAAATAATTCAGTTGCTTGACAACACAGTATTTGATGATAACATCTTCATCTGCCATTGCATAAAATTCGCTTTTGTTAGCATCGAGATAAATTAGCATAGACTAAATTAAATTAATTATATGGCAGGCAATAGGCGAAGTAAAAGTTACTTGATGAGGAATAATAAAGTATCAATGTATCTTGTAGTAATAGATCCTTCGTATCTTCTCAATGTTCAAACAAGTACAAAAGTTCACGACGCACGAGGCAAGGTCCAGAGACTGAATGGGACAACAAGTAACTGCTTGCCATTCAGTATAGTGTTTGTACACCCCGCGGATACCATTTGTTTTATTGATTGAGTAAAACCTGAACAAATATACATATTGTACATCATTTAACAACCAAATGCCAAAAATACTCCATCGTATGTTTATTCAAATACAGTTTTATGGACTATGAATACATGATAATTATAAAACAATTACCAAATGTGGGTATTAATAGATAGCTCACAGCAAATGTAGTTATTTTTATATATTTGAAGGTGTGTTTGAAAGGCGAAAAGTAATCAATGGGAAAGATGGGAATTTACTCAACTGAAATATCTGAACCGACCGCTTTCTACACAATATTAACTTAATTAAAAGTCATACCCGTTGAAAGCTTTTCCACAAATGTAATATACAATGAGGTGCTTTGATAAACACAATACGTTTGTCTGCAATATATCTGGAAATATATAAACAATAAAACTGATTAGAGAAGAGGATTAGTAGATACAATTGTGCTGATCTCCAGTAGTTGTGTAGACTTTACTGGCTGTGGTAATAGACACCGCTAATGACAATCGTCTTAAGCCTTGGACGTTCTAATGATATATCTCACACGTTTTAACGACTAAATACTGGCATCGTTCCTCTACGCTGACACACCATATATCCTCACACTATAACCGGAGATAGCCCGAGTTGCTAAGTGAGAGGGGGGTTGTAGATACTATATCATGGGACAAAAAAGCCAGTGTTAAGGAAGTTCAAGACGTAAACGGGTGTTAATTAAGGAGTGTTTTATGTTTAAAAGCCCCATCACAAAACTATATACCTGTAAGTAGTATATAGGGTGCTTTGCGCTGTTTGTTCCTCGCATATAGTTTTTCCTTTGACCCCAACAAAAAAAGGCGTATCCCCGATAAGGACGGGTCTCATGACCCTTAACCTTATATCCGCGAGTGTATAACACTGTTTGTGTGTTGGGGACATCGCCTAAATCTAGTTATTTATACAAAGGTCAATATTACCATATAACAATGTCTGTAATCAAGTCTCCGTCAGATCCACTACAAAAGTTCTCCAATCAAACTCGTAAACAGGATAAACGGCATCGACGGGCTTGTCACGATCATTGTGGTATCAATACATTTATTTAGCCGAACATATTTCCTAGTATTCACACAAACCAGTTTTCACTGTTATATGCCTTCCGCAACTAACAGGAAAACAAATTCTTTATAAATAATTCATAACCCCAACTAAGTGTAATTGAGTTTTATGATATTCACGAAGTACTGCAGTAGTCATGGGATATGGGATTTATGCTGTGCATACTAATCATTGACTTAGTTATGGCTAAATAAAGTAAATCATTGTTGGCCTTTGTGTGATTGAGCGTTCCCCAAAATATCTTTCTGTCTATGGAAAATCTCTCATTAGTTGAAACGTTGATGGACAGTTTCTTGTGAGACTCTACGGAACACAAAACGAATAATCAAGTTGCGAAGTAAATCAAGGGATTTACCATTGATAACTGATAGAGAAGTTTTAAATTATGAAGGACGCGCTAACAAAAAGAGACAACAATTATTGCAACCGGAGCCGTCAAGTCCAGATTTATGCGACCTGCAAACTTGGAGAAGAAAAATAAATTACCAAATTAAAGCGCTAATCATCCCTGTCAGCCATTGTTGACTTTCAAAGAAGCTAAATGTGGTGGTTGTCCACTGCACCTAGATGAGCGGATATAACATCAACTTCTTACTTCACAGCACACTCGTAGTGGGTTCCATTAAACTATAGCCTTTCTCCATGTGTGAAAAATCTAGGATCCTCTTGCTGAAATTGTCAAAACACTTAATGATGTGAACCCATGGTGTATGGTTTAAAAGTCCACTTGTTCTGTCGTGGAAGGGCAGTCACTGTATTATTGTGTGATCCGTATATCTCCCTTATGTCAGAAAGCCATTTTCTTGTATAGTTTGTTTGTTTGATTTGGGTTTAACGTCTCTTGTATAGTTGGAATTCAGTTTTTTTTTACCATGATTGAAACTTGCCAACAAAAGATGATTCCGTGAAAAAGTATGTGGGGTTTCTCGCAAATCAAGTCTATTATGAAGAAAAAAATTAATTCGTCTTGTAAAATCCATTTAAGCATCGAAACAGAGGTAACTAATTAACTAGTATGTTAGAAGAAGTCTTTTTACATAAAGGGTATAACACGGTGAGGTTTGAATACCATACATATTGCTTGACTGAATGGCTGAAAGAGATAACTCATGAAACGCGAAGGGTGTTTAAATTTACCTGTGTAATATTATATTTATTCATTATATCAACTATAAAATCAAAATCCGTGTCAAATTTCCAGATCACCTGTCGTCTCACAAATGTCAAAATGCAATCCTTCGATATTGCTACGCCTGAATGAAATAAAACCAAAATTTATCAATGTTGTATGCATTTAAATGGTACCAGCGATTAAAATGTGTTATATGTTGCCCAATTCGGTTGCCACAATATTTATCAAATTATCTGTCCAGAAAGGCAGAACTTTTTTTGACTAAAAAATAACATATGTGTGATTCAGTTTTAACTAGAGTATGAACTCGAGGTAGTTGACACTTGACAGCTCCAGTCATGGCGAATTGAAAGGTACTCAAAAGGCTGTTCTGTTGTATTTAAGATGTCACCTCATTTTCTGTGACTTATTGAAATCATTGCACTTGGTCAGTTTCACTCTATCCGTGGTTGGTGCAGTGCAATCTACACTGGCGTTCTCCCTTTAATCTGTCACACTGGAGTGTGCAGACGTCACTCATAAAAAGTACTTTTAGTCCGGACAGGGTATGAGTATAAAAAAGTGTTATTTCACTGTATTGATTATCACTTTTCTGCGTGAAGAAAATCCGGCTTTTTCATTGGTATATTAATAATAAATACATATATATATAATTTCCAAGTTTTGTCTCTAAGAAGTTTGTTTAATTGGGTTTAACGTCGTACTCAAGAGTTTCTCAATTTCACACTGTTCCTTGCCTTATTACGATGGAAAACAGGAAATCTCGTGAAAACCACCCCTACGCCCATTTCCATGTATTTTAGGTCCAGAACCTTTAGCCTGTAACCGTCGGGTCGTTTTTAAGTTGGTCGACTCTACAGTAGTCTTTCTGCTGACGCCTGTCCATGGTGGTCGAGACCAACGTAGATTTTGTGATTTAATTTAAAATTGCAATTCTCGGCGATCATATATTCCGTTTTCACTTTGGATGAAAAAAGAAATTTAACAGAAGTGAAAACAAAAACTGATCATGGCCGAGAACTGCCAGCTGAGAACTGACAACTGAGAGCTTACAACATATTCGATTTAGCAAGAGCTTTAATGACAATGCCATGACGAAATGATGGGAGAGTTAAACTGTTACATTGTACATATGTGCAAATAACCTCTGTATAACATTTTCATCCAAAGTGAGAAACTTCCACTGCTAAAAGGAAGGCACTCAATATATATTTAGCTTTCCTGAGAACCAGGGGAAAACGATGGCCAGCGAGGTGTGTTCAGTCTTTAATCAGTTTTCTGGCGCCCCAAAACACAGCAAATATTCTTGGACAAGTCTCTGTCAAGATATCCTTACATCAGACTTGCGTACACGGCTAACGTCACCTTAAGTCCCACCTCGTTCACTTTGTTGTCAATACTTTTACATACACAGGCCTATTTTTCACCGGCCACGTAGCTTGGAGGAAAACAACCCCTTAAAAAACATATGGGATGCCATCTCAGTGTAATTGAGTTATATAGGATCTTCACGAAAAACTTAAAAAAAACAAAAGTATATAAGTGAGTCACTCGATGTTGCCCTGACAATCGCTGGGTTGGGTTTTCGCCCGTTTTTGCACCGTGATTAGGAAAGCAACAGTGTGAAGTGGACAGTCTGGGGTCATATATGTGAAATACCCTTGAGTTCAGCTTTAACTCCCAAACAAACTAAATAAACAAACAACCATGAGCTAACATCATGATATGGTGCAGAGACTAATGCTCCCGTATTTAAGATGTCTTGTTTCAGCAAGCATTATTCATTTGAATGAACTATTCAAATAAAATGTCTGAAAAAGAGCAAGGGTCACGCCAATATTATACTACACATTTTTTGCCGGGTGTGGGCCAACTTAGCTTTTGATTTTGAGCTTAGATATTATTAGATAAACTTGTTCAACATAATGGGTATTGAACGAAACGAGTTTCCTTTTGCTTGTCTCCGACTGATCTGAGCGTAAAATGTATTTGGCATTCGTCAATTGAGATTTTTTTTCTGCTTGAAAGTGATCGAGCTGCCGAATACCCACATGGAAGTCTGTGAGCTGCGAGGAATCGATGGGGTTGAAGTAGGCCAAGCTCTGGTAGTGCAGATGTACATCGTAATAATCCATGTTGGTTTAGTTTAAATGACTAAAGAGACTTTGCTCACTAGGAACCTTAGATTGTTTCACGTAGAATTGTTCGTCTCATTCTGGAACAACATACCATCTGAGACTAGGAAATTATCATATCACCCCCAAATGGTTTGGTTAAGTGTCAGTGGACCCACTAAATGTTCGTCCCTTGCTAAAGTCACACGGAAAGAAAGCAAAAGTCTTCCGTCTAACAAGTTAGTGAATTGATGGAAACTCTATATGTGTTACTGAGAGATACACCTGCTCTGTGGATCTTGGAGATACAATACTTCCTGAGACCCAGTTCCTGAAAGCATTATTACGTAAGAGCTGGTATTACAGGACTTCACGGTACTTTTAAGTTTTTTCGCATTTTACATTAATGACATTGCCCGCTATTTAAGACGTGTCTTTGTCCCGGCAAGGGTGTCGAATATGTCTCACTGTCTTATTGGTGCCATTTTATGATTACTTTGTAACTTTCTGATATTCATAAATGATCTTCAAGTGGTGAAAGCGTATAGTTGATTTAACTCTCTGGACAGTTGTAACGTCTGATTTATGTTCTGAACGTGCAGTAGGCTTAGTTCTATACCTTGTTAAGTTAAGTTAAAAACTGTGTTTTGTTTAAGTGAAGCTCTCTCCATCAGCAGTCTTTTGTATCAGAACTAGACAAATTGGATCCCATTAAGCAAATTAATTACTTCGAAGTCATGAGGTCCGTTCAATAGGTCGACTAAGACATAATTTAACGAACAGTTGGGTATAAATTCGTCCATGACTGGAAATCGATAACAAAAGACAATTCTTCGACATATTAAGTGGGGTCACTTGCAGATCAGGTCCTTATCTCAATAAAACATGAATTCATCGATGTACAGCAAATGTCTTCAGGTCAAATCAATTCAAGCTTCTCTAGAGAAATGCTGATACAAACACAAGTTTCTCTAAACCTCTTTCTGAATGTGTTTTCTTTTCCATTCAGCACAAACGTTTTAGGCTATTAATATTGTCTTTCCCTAACCATTCTCCTGATAATAGGAAGGTTGATAGTGATAAAGAAAAACATAAATGACGTTCCGCATTTGTGTATATCTTGATAGGATTGACAAGCTTATTTTACTCACAACCTGTGAGTCTATTCTGAAGAAACTCATACCCACCGAGGCGAACTTATTAAATCACCAAAGACGGCTTATATTCCAATATAACTATAGATTCCAATTAACTGAGATTTTTCAAGTTATAAATTTAGAGGCCTGAAAGTTTCTGAACACCAAGAAATAAATGGGGTAAATGTATTTGCGACACTAGACAACATAAGATTAATTAAGCATTTATGAAACAAAACCACAATCCGAGTAATACTCATCTTGTCTGTCCAATCAATTGC
Organism: Mopalia ciliata; assembly: GCA_034783835.1. Lineage (NCBI taxonomy): Eukaryota > Metazoa > Mollusca > Polyplacophora > Chitonida > Mopaliidae > Mopalia > Mopalia ciliata. The sequence continues at coordinate 9,418 of JAVFBW010131207.1, forward strand.
TTTTATATTTCACCATGCAAAAGCTCTATGTCAGTCATAATAACCAAACGATGCAGTAAGTTGACAGCTCAGAATATAGGTAATTTCCATATTATCATATTATTCGAATGTAGTTTTGATAACAATTGATATGTAGAATTAAGAAGTAAAGTAGACTTTTTGGTAGACAATCAATACGTGGAACCAACACGTGACCAACGCCTTAACATTGTCTAAGGGCACACAACTATAGTAGTACCTCAAAAAAGTCAAATATTTGGAATATTTAGTTCACAATATGAAAAAAACTTTAGCAGAAAAAGGCTCTGTTATTATATAGCACTTTTTGTTTCAACATTTGTTTCTTACTTTTCTGTCAAAATTACTTTTAACTTAATCTTGACCTGTGGTTGCTAGCTACTTTGTAACAAACGAAACACACAAAATCATATCTTAACAACTTGCTGATATTGTGACGTCACATCGTATCTGACCTCACGATTAACGACTATCATTATGTCCATTGTGACTTAAAACAAAAAGACAAATTTTGGAAAGTGGTTCTGTGATGGGAAATCTAGACAAAACCAGTCGATTGATATTGCCTAATTTTCTATCTCATTTATAAAGATTTTTTGGCTGAAACATTTATTTTGTAATAGATTGGAATAACCAATATCAAAGTAATTGACCCAGCATAACTATAATCATGATAATTGTGTCAACACAAGCTCGATCCAAGAAAAACACTTTGGCATAGTATGTCCTCCATGTTCCGCTATAAAAGTGTTTATCTTGACCACAACGGCTTTTTGTGTTCACGCCAAGAAGTTCTCCTCAACTGAATATGAGTTTTAGGGACTTTAGCCAGAATTCACAAAAGCAGTCTGCTCACACTGTTTTACCACTGATGCTCATTCTAGTAAACACGGAACTGAAAAATAAATGGCTCTTGTTGAGTTTATACGAAGTACAAATTATATTATTAAACACAACCCGAAGAATGGTGTAAATGGCATTTGTTAACAACAGTCTAGTCATTCTGAGATGCGAGTACAGTTTCAACAAAGTTTTTCTATTGGCAATAAGTGATCTCCCTGGGGTTTCTAATAATAACTGCAAGCAATTTCCCATGTCAAATACTTCTGTCAGTACCTTCCTTTTGCTTGGATAAGTATCCTACCGTTATGCCATAAAGCAGTTCCGAAAAGTGTATCTAAGAAGGTACTCGTACTAGAAACGAAACTGCGATCTTCGGGGACAGATCCCTAAACCCAATGCTGGGACGCGACAGATTTGTGGATTAAGACAGATATAAACATTAAATAAACTTCAAGTTAAGACACTAACTTTTGTCGATGCGACTGATATAAATTGAGACGATTCAACAAAATGCTATGATCAATTCTCTATAAATCTTCAATGCTGTTCTCCTAACTCCCCATCCCATCGATTAGCAACCTTACACCAGACGTTTAGGCCGGCTTTATCGAAGAACACTGAGCTCTTTTTCTACATTTTGACAAGTAGATGACAATAACTATTTTTCCATTTAAAAACGTGATGTGCTCCAAACGAGTGAAAACACCGGCACATATTCTTGTTTTTCTTTATGCGACCACACTACTTACAATAGTGTCAACACAGCTTTACGTGAAGAACCTAATGGGATCGGGAGGCTGGATGCAAGGGATTTTTCCTCGACGATTTTTGTCTCATGGTTACGAAAGGTGTTTCTCAAAAGTCCACTGATCCTAGTTCTATGTGATATAGAAGGATATTTTGTTCAGGCTTTATAAAGACCAAATACACTGCACATATTTGTATGTTCGATTGGGGGATTTCTAACGTCCTACTCACGGTCATAAAATTGACATGACCTCGGATGCTGTCGGTGTGCCAAATATTCTATATATTTACCGGCAGCGGTATTAACTGACCTATCAGGGAACTCTTAAGTCCGAAAATATACACACTTGCGTAAAAAACGTTACACGAGACAAATTTTTCTGTAATAAACTGACTGATATTTGAAATAGCCATAAACCAGAAGGATGTCCTTTATTATATTTTTGAAAAAATCTTTGGCGAACTTTTTCTTAAAGTTATCGCGTGTATACATTTCCTCTACGGCTAGGAAATCGAACTATACCTACAGCGAACCACCACAAAATTGTGTCGGACGCCGTATTGTACCCACCAGGAAATCTTTGATCAGGAAAGCGAGATTGATGAGGTATATTTGTCGAGATATCCACAGATTAACCTTCGTCTATCGATGTCTCGAGCACCGTAAATGGACCATGTGACCAGTCTATGGGACGCCGTAAATATGTGCTCAGGTATTATCATAAGAAGTACCACTTAATACAAAGATTATGTTACAGTTTGTGGAAATAGCTTCTAGACTTTTGACGATTTGAAAATTATCTAAAATTCCCTTTGACACGAATGCACATTTAAAACACACAAGTTTTAAAGTTTTAACAGCGTGTTAAAATAGCGTTTATGTGACTTGTGATCAAAAGTAATCTGTGTTTCTACGTTAAACAAATCATCAGGTAGACTAAGTCACCTCTTCTAAACGTGTACAATCAAATGGTTTGAAATGACGCCTACAGTATTAGCTTACATTTCACTGTTTGATACAAATAGAGGTGTCGCCTTCTTATATTACATGGAAATAGTTTGACAGGAAGAACGTTCAATATATGATTTGTGGTTTAATAAGGATTTCTATTGAACGGTTCATGAAGTATCGATTTACTGGTAACTGGTATTTGGAAAGGACATTTAAATTTTTAACCGTAAAGGGGCATTTAGCATGCTTATAGACAGAGGTGAATAAACAGTCTAATGTGTGTATGGACATCAGCCTTCAACTGTAACTTTGTCTTATACAATCATTGGTAATAACGTTTAATATTAGAAAGATAATAAAACATTTAAACACTGTAATCTATTTGCTTTCCAAAATCTGATCTGAGGTTTACCCTTTCAATAGATTATGAAAGTGTTTAATTGTCCGAATTATCATTTAACTAGATATTTTAACCTTCCCCGGTGTGCTAACATCGACAAAGAAAGGCTGTAAAAGAGACATCTCTAATAAAACATGGCTCGGTAGACACTAACGTCTCTTAAATCCATGGTAATAGCAAAGTAAGCGACTACGTGTCCTCTCCATCTACAATTGGATCGGCCTAAGACGCCGGAATAAAGGCGAATTTATGTGTCATGTTATCAGTTTATTTATAACTGAACAATGAATAAGAAACTGTTAACGTAACGGTACCCTTACTGACCAACATCTGGGGAGAAAACAATGATTGTTGCTTCTTTTCAGAATATGAACACTGCGTAACTAACAACTTGTGAGAAACCAGTTATTTTTTCCCTTTTACAATAATATGAACCCTGAGTGAATACGTCTTGTGAAAAAAACCCCATAAATTGTTCTTCCTTTCCTTAACAAGAAAATGGACCCAGGGTAACTAACGTTAGCCAACACTTGTTATTCTATTTCCCCGATCAAAAGGTTAACTGAAGCCTAGAAAGTCTGAAAACAAATAGGTTGATCGCAAGCTCTTCCAGTCTAGCCTTAATTGGATATACAATTTAGGTAAGAAGCGTATGATTAAAGGTGTGTTTGCGTTTAATTGACCTTGTTAACGCTGGTCAGAGGACAATAAATGGTGAACTTAAGACGGTTGATTACAGCTTACTTCGTAATATGAATGACATTGTGTTTGCTTGGGGCTCGATATGTACCTAATTAGACTGGCAGTATTGCTATCTCTAGGCAGAATGTGTGTTCTGTAATAACCATAATATGTAAGCTCATCTAGGAGTGTCACTTAATTACTGATTGAAACAAACAGAACTTGGCTATCACCTAGGAAAACGTAAGTGTTGTAATTATATTATAATGTTATTGCATAAAGAAATTATAATATACATGTATATAATCTGTCGAAGACATGTAATCATGGTAACGTCAAGTGTAATTCTTAACAAACAAACAAATATAAACGAAATGAACAAAAACAGATTAACAAAGGGGGATAACCAAAAAGAACGGAGATCTATGTTCTTCCTGTCTTTAACCAGTTTGCTGTGGCGTTAAAACACAGCAAATATTCTTGTAAATAATTCATCAATTCAGAGAGTTAACAAGACAAGTTTCTACCAGGATCTCCTTACATAAGATTCCTGGATTTAAAACAAACAAGATAGCGACTGCTATTCTATACATTTTTAATTTCCTAAGCTTTTGAACATGACTATGTTCATGTTCATCTTTTGCATTGTACATGTACTATATAAAGCCTCTGTAAATAGTTTTTTCTTGCTTTTGCCATCTACCTCTGAAGATGAA
>JAVFBW010131218.1:0-13773 GCA_034783835.1 Mopalia ciliata
CTCTTTCATGCTCAATTCTTTGAAGTTATTCAATCTTGTTTTTTCACAAGTTGTTTATTATATCGAATTGAGTCATTATATGTATTTTTTGCTAATATATATTGTGAAATATACCAACTTTTCTATAAAATTGACAAGAACTGACCGTGTTATTTGAATTGCATTCAAGCTGTGATCAATCTCTTAATAGACTGATACTAATCAACCCAATGTGGTGTCAGTGAATAAGTGCTCAATATAGAACACACGGAAACTGCTGATATGCTATATGAACAGTGCGCAGACTGTTAATCCTCTTCAGGTAGCTACAGCCTACATGTACCTGTGTTTAATATCTGTCGTCATATAAGTGAAATACCCTTGAGTATGACGTTAAACACCAATCAAACAAACAAACCTGTATTTAATTGATTGTCAAATAAACCACTGTTGTAAATAATGTCGTCAAGTTTTATCCTCAAAGTTAACGGTCTTCAAATTCAATTTTTTTTACTGGGTCTACTCTAAGATAAAGATCACTATCTAAACTTTTAGAATATGCAATAATAAAAAAATCGCCAATTTTGAGCTGAGGGGTTAGAGTATCCTTAAATAAAATTTACAGCATGTTTCCAAGACCCTTTTGAATTCAGGTCAAAGCTCTGAGGAAATAACTAGACTTACATGTATGCACTTTACTCATTGCACACATGCATCTTTCATTATTAGGCTATGGAGTAAAAATCTACAATTATTTCAAGTAATGGTTTTGATTTTATTAGGATTATTTATTTATTCATTAAGTTTGAACTAAATAGTAGTAAATTTGTTATTGCCTCTATATCATATTGACCCTACATGTATGTTAATAATTCTGGAACCAATAGAGAAATATTAACCACCTATGCGGAGATGAAAATTTATGATTGTTCTACCATAAAGCTTTTGTAACTCTGATAGTAGATTAGAGCTCTGACAATGTTTTATACATGTACATTTGTAGCCAGAAGAGGCAAAGACATTTTTTTGGAAAACAAAAATATTGTTAATTGTCTCTAAGGACAGAGGAACTGTTTTTAAAATGAAATGTGCATTAACGTCATTAGACGAAGAAAAATAGTCCTTTTTAATTTGTAAATGTACAAAGAAGAAAGTTATGGGGATGCAGGGGCTTAGCAAGAAATCAAAAGTATGGTGTCCAAATGAAAATGGTCATTCTGCTTCACAGTTGGATGGACACCATTCTGCCTTAGCTCTTGCAGATCAGTGTATATTAAACTACAGGTGTGTGTGAACTGTGCCCTCTTCTCTTCACTTATCAAAATTCTCTTTATTTTTCAAATTTGATTATTTAAATTTAAGTTAAAAGTGTGAATTTACAATGTATATTTTGTAGCATTGCCACTGAGCCTTTTCTCAGTTGATCAGTCATGTTGGACTGAAAATCTATTGCTCCATCTTCTTTCTGACAGTTTCTGAACAAAGGTTGTAGGCATTGTCTAGGATTGGATATCTGTCTGTCTGGAATCTCTATTCTTAGAAATTTTGTATGTTCAAATTTTCAATTCTTTCTATCTTTCCAATGTTAAAATGAAAAATGTCTGGCTATCATTCAGTGCTTAGACAGAGGAGTGTCCATCTATCAAAATGGACACCCTGAAGTGAACACAAGTTTGCCTCATTTGGACACCAAGTTGCCTATAAAGTTTTGACCATTTTGGGCAGCATACATGCACGTTTGATTTCTGGCTAAGTCCCTGTGATTTAAACCATTTTAACAGTAATCTGCCCATCTCAAATGACAAGTGAACCGGTCTCTAGCTAAGACTATGGCTTAAGGTAGACTACAGGTAAGAAGAAGTGGATAATCTGTCATCATATATATAAGTGAAATAGCCTATCATCAGGTGCCAGTCATTCAGATCAGGTCCCCATCTCAAATGACAAGTGAACCGGTCTCTATCTAAGACTATGGCTTAAGGTAGACTACAGGTAAGAAGAAGTGGATAATCTGTCATCATATTATAGTAAAATAGCCTGTCATCAGGTGCGAGTCATTCAAATAGATACAGTCAGACCTTTACACGTATGAAGTTAATCCAAAGTAACTTTTTAAACAATACATCACAAAATACAATAGAACCAGAATTACTTATTATAGTTAATATTCAGAGTGAGCCAATTAATTAAATATGTCTGATTTCCTGATAGAAGCAATTGAGATTACATGAAAAGTTTTTGTGTGAACTCCCTACCCTAAGGCCTATTTAACTTAATTAGTGTTTCAATTAATGAACACCTAAGGCCTATATTAGGTTCATAAGAAGAGTTTTTCCCTCATACACAATTACACATGTAATTTTAATACAGAGAAATGAAATATTTAATAGCAGTGTAATTGTTTCACTCAATGGCTGTTATATAAGTTTATCTTATACATTAAATAATATTTGAATTGTGTATTACATAAAGCCGTCTGACCTGCCCACCAGTCTGGCATGCTCTGGAGTATTTTTTTTTTTTTTACACACAATTTATGTTAAATACACCAATGTCAAGGTGGCCCATAAAGAATGAATGACGTCCTAATGATGTCACTAACTCAAAAGCAAGAAAAAACTATTGACAGAGGCACAAAGACAATACAAAAATTAGCATACAATTATACACACAATTTATGTTAAATACACCAATGACCAATGTCAAATTGTCTGTCTACTATATAAGCTTAATGCGTCTGTAAATAGTTTTTTTTCCTGATTTTGCCATCTACCTCTGAAGATGAACTTAGTCAAGTTTTAAAGCTTAGGAAATTAAAAATGTATAGCATAGCAGTCGCTATCATGTTTGTTTAAAATCTAGTGAAACCATTCCACACAACTATATTAAGAATGAATGACGCCCTAGTGATCGTCACCAACTCACAACGTTTGACAACAGGCAGATTCCAGCTTCATGTCTGAAAGGGTACCTGCCTCCTTCATCATCTGTTGATCTCACAAAAAGAAATAACTAATCTGTATTTTCGTTATTTTGGGATAACCCTTTCTTAAGTTCAGACATTTTGCAGGTTGAAACCCGTCGGGGGAATCAAACCCGCAACCTTCAGGTTTGGTGCCTAACTCTGAGGGTCGTGGATTCGATTCCAGGACGAATTTCAACCTGCAAAATTTCTGAACTAGAATTCGTTCAAACTAAGAAAGTGTTATCCCAAAATACCGAAAATACAGATTAGTTAATCTTCACTTTCTAAAAGACACAAAAATTATTTAATAACTTATCTGTCAAAATGTGACCTAAATAGTATTGATTACATTTATTGTATGTAGATGTGTAATTACATTATTAAATATTCAAAACAAAAAGTCTGAAAATTAAAATACAACTTCTTCAGTTGTTGTTTTCCCTACCCCATCAGAAATTAGTTATATACTCTGGTTTTTATGTGATTTCCTTAAGAGTCCGTAATACCAAAATGGCTACACTTTTCACCAATCTTAAGTTATTTTTTTCTGATTCTATGGGATAGAACAAGGTGCAAGCAGTTTTATTCCCATCAGATTTTGTAAAACTCGTTAAAATTTCATAAACCTCATTCTGGTCAAATCAAATTGCCATCATTTTTTTAGGATACAGCATCACCGTATCTCAAACCAATGGACAATCTTTTTTTACTTTTATACTCCGATCATCTGTTTTCCAACACTTAAGAAAGTCACGACTCACGTGACTGATTGAAAAGCACCTTAATTTACCTTCAGACAGGTCTCTGGAGATGCTCTTTTCTTAAAGTTATTGATGAAATACTGCTCTTCAATTTTTACATCATTCTGTATCAAAAAAATTACAGAAAAACAAGCAAAAATAATGAAATGTTCGAAAACCGGTGCTGTTCGATAAGCAGTGATCTGATGATAATTCATCTCAGTAAAAAACTGTATTTCTTAATTTTTTAAAACATTTTGTCTTGAGGGAGGTTAAAATCTTAATTATCTCAGTTACAATATAACATATTTGCAGAGATTTATCATACATATCATACACCCATCATTTGACAGAATATGTAATATTCATACATCAGAATCTTGATAGCCAATGAGGTGGAGAGGGAGCTTCCTGTAAACATTGAGCTCTCAAAGCTAAAGGGGCCCTCTGCCGTAGCTTAGTGTTAGTGTGTGCGCTTATCAAACTGAACCTGCTTCAATTGTACCGTTCATCGGATCCAGTCCACCTGTTGACTGTCATGAGCTAGTCACACGTTGTTGCTCCGGCAATTGCGGGGCTGGTTTTTACGAGGTTTCCTCTCGGTTTTCCACTGTAATAAGGCAAGGTGACGTGTGTAGTGGACATACCATCATCATCAATCAAACAAACTTGAGAGGCGGGGAGGGAGATTCCTGTTGGCATTGAGCTTCCAAAGCAAAGGGGGAAACATTAAAGGTATTCCCAAATCGGTTATAAATTTGATTGGAAGTGATTGGATTACAAAGATAATACTATAAACTATCTGTAAAACAAATCCCGTATTTTTTCGATGCTTAGAAATCGTTTTATTCACTTACAAACTTGTGAATTTTCATACAAGTTATTTTAGCTGTGACATAGGCAGGGGAAACTGCATTCGGAACACTCTGTGGCGGATAGTGACGACTCCGTGGCGGATTAGGACGAGTCCATATCGGAGATACACGAAGAACTGCTAGATAATGAGAAATAACAAAATGGCGGTCAGGTTTCTATAGATACATGTCACTACGTGAAATCCCCTGGTGACGTCACTCGAGAATCAAGCAACTAACTCTTAATAAAAGTCAGATGTTCAAATCCCAATTTTTTCACATGTACGCAGAATTTTTTGATGAAACAATTTGCAAATCGTTCAGTGAATATTGGACTTTTTTATGCCCTTTCTATGTATCAACCATTTAGGAAGACCTTTAACCCCTCTGTTTGTTACATTTATATCTTTGTTTTGTGTTTTATGTTTGTCCCCTTTTTTGTCCTGTGTTTGTTGCCAGTGGCATCAAGGGTGATTTCCTTCACCTTAGTGACCTATTATGCTGTCGCACTGCTATATGAGTGTAATAGCCTTAAGTAGACTTCCCCATGGTACTCGGGGTACTCAGGAGTATTTTGTTAACATAATTTATTTTAAATACACCAATACACCATTAAAATACTTACAGAAATTCAAATTGTATGCTATGTTTTATCACAAGTATTGTCACGTAAAAGCTTAGAAAAATTAAGTTTCATGAAGCTTAATCAAACAACCAACTAAATATTTTACATGTATTTGTTTTATATTAAGCAGACATTTTATTTCTCCAGTTACATTTAATTTCGTGCAAGTCAGCAACTTGCGTGTTCATGACAAGCTTATAAATATGTGATTAAATGAATATAAATGTTATGCTGGTATATGTAATTACATGTACATGTATGATATGTGTAAAGCAGGGTCTGTGGTCTGCACGCATGTCTGTTCTGTCGTGTACAGGGGCATATTGAATGTATTAACATCAAGAAGAAGATGAATTTTTTGTGGCTTAGGGATAAAGTGCACGTTTTCTAATTCAACTTAACTTACTGTTCATGGAATCGAGCCTGTCTGTGGACCATCCAATTCACATATGAGTGAATCACACGCTTTTGCTCCGACAATAACAGGGGTGATTTTAACAAGGTTTTCTCTTGGTTTTACACAGCATTGATGCTAGGAACATTGGGAACTGGACAATCCGTCATCTTATAAGGGAAATACCCTTGAGTACAACGTAAAACCCAAATCCAAATCATAAACTTTTCCAACACACGTACATGTATAAGTGAAATACTGTTGATCATGGTGTAAAACTATATCAAGCTGCAGACTATATCTCAATGAATGCTGTCTTTATGTAGCACTTGATGAAGATTAATTTCCAACATACATGTACAATACCGAAACATTCTACATATTAATGAATGGTAGAGGCTACGCTATTTGAAAGAACTGCTGTGAATAAGTGAAATCCCTTGAGAATGGCGTAACCCACCAACTTGCAGTTTAAATCTCAGATTGTTTGGAAGTGGAACGTAGCTGGTAACTTAGACTTAGGAAAACGCTTCTTATATTAACCTTGTGGTTTTTTATACGTCCATCATTTGACAGACATATTATGTTATGGAGTTGTCCGTCTGTGAGGGAGCGGGTGGGCCATGGCCCTGCAAAATACACTTTGGCTTCCTCAGTCGATCGTAAGAGGCGAGAAAAGAGGGTGCTTTCTGTTGCCCTGGTGTTCCCAGAGCTAAACGGTAAAGAGGAAGCAGATTTGTTTGTGATGTTCTGTATTTCTCTCCGTCGTAATATAATTGAAATACCCTTGAGTACAACGTTAAACACCAATCAAACAAACAAACCGTCTGTGTGTGTGTCTGTCTGTCCGTCCGTCAACTTTTTGGTTTCCGGACATTAACTTGAAAACTGCTTATTGAATTTTAGTGTTGACAAGAATACACCCAACAAAATCACAGCCTGGAAACATGTAAAATTCAAATCTCTCTTCCTTTACATGTACATTTCTAAATACATGTAATGTATTAACAGAATGGCTGAGTGTCGATCACACAGAAATAAGAAAAAAGTTGATAAATTAAGTATTCATGAAATTCAAAATATATTATATATTCTTTTTAACTGAGTTATGTACAATGTATAGTCTTAGAGAGTTCATATTTAACTTATTGTCTGAGTAATCATGAATAAATAGTGTGAAATTCACATTTAAAAAATCTACATGTAGATAAACTAAAAATAAATCTACCTTTACCCATGTAACCAGACACACCATGTACAGTGTACATGTACATACTATGCATGTATCTCTTAATAGAGCTGCTCATCTTTTCATTGTTTGTTTCCAGTCCTCTACAAGATGATACAATGCAATTCAGACTACTACAATCAACAAATGAGGAAGAAATTGTTGTATTTTATGATAGCCTTTAAAGGGACATGCACACCTGCTTACATTGGATCTTGATGTTGTGTATCTATGTATTTTGCACACATATTGTGCATTGTAATATGTGTTTAAAAAAACAAATAAATTAAACACTTGAAATTCTACTCAAAAGTAGATATTTAAACACCCATTTATGAATCCACAGGTATAAGAGTTTGTATTACATTGTGTCATCTGTAATTTGGAATATTTTGTACATAGATGTAAACTCTGTACAAAGCAGTTTTGTTTTATTTTTCATAAATGCACATTTATGCATTTTTGTAAAAATAAGCAAACCAGAGGAAAATGCAAATGAAAGGTTACATTTTATCTCATACAATTTTAGAGGACAGATTTAAAGATTAAGCTTATACAAACACAGATTACAGTTTACACAAATACTACATTTCCATTTTTGAATTTCCCCAAACCATATCATTTATAAAAACACATGTCCAGCAACTCATCACTACTTGTTGGCCCAGTGGTGTCACCTCTGGGCTCAGCTTTGAACCTCTGAGGATTGATGGACATATGCTTGTATATATTTCTCTCTGTCTGAATAATTACTAAATGTAGGGTTTATATTTATACGTTATTAGAGTAGCTGTCACTTTTCATTCAGCTTTGCTTGCTCATTAACACACATACATTTTACCCTATCAGTTTGTATGTACATATTAAATAGTGTCATGGTATGATATGAGCGGGGGACTTTTCCCTGTCATAAGGAACATGTCACATCTCAAACTAAAACTTGCCACGTGGGCTTGCTCCAGTTGTTTAGTTTGTGTGCTTACAGCCTCAATGCCTTATTACTGGCTTCAGGGAGAGGATCCTTTAGCGGTGGCTGTCTGGTACATGTAACTCTACATTTGTTGCAGTGCTCCTGTTAAAAAGTTAAGTTGATCTGCGACCTGTTTAACCAGGGATAATTCAACCTTAACAATGTCAGCTTGTTTAAACTCCTGATTTGTTTAATCTGCCTAATTCTGTGAATTAACATCTTTGAGTAAAATTCGGAAGCTAGGGAGTTCAGAGGAAGTTGGTGAACTCCTGTGTGTCACTTGCCTAAGTACTGTGTATAAATATACAGCTGTTCCACAGCCATGGACTGGTAATTATTGCAGAAGTCTTTTGAAAACTGTTCTTTTGTGGATTTTTGGCAGAAGTCTTTTAAAAACTGTTCTTTTGTGGATTTTTGGCAGAGGTCTTTTAAAAACTGTTCTTTTGTGGATTTTTTTACACGTTGGTGGTTTAAAAGCAATCTGTACAATTTATGGGAATATTTGTAATCTTACAAGTTAGCTTATATAATATAATTCATATACTTCATATAACTTCATTCCTCTCATGTATCCTAGATTTGTTACAGATAGTAGGTTTTCAGCAGAATCCTAGACTATTTAACATGTTACAATTCAGGGGCTTACATGTAGCCACAAATCAATAGTATGGTGTCAAAAATGGTCATTTTGCTTCACTTTTTAAGTAACTGGGTGTCTAATTTGAGCATGCAGTTTTTCTATCTCCTGTCTGCTAAAATTCCCATATTAGGCTATTGATCAATTCAGGGTGTCCATTTAGATGGGTGGACACCCCTCTGTCTAAGCCCTTGCATTTACATGTACTTACAATGTACGTGTAGCCCTTTGGTTTTCCACCCAAAGCTATTAAACTGACATTTCATGGATGTTATTTCTAGCCTGGTCTAGTGTTGATTATATATGTTCTGGGTGAAGGGGCCTTTGAGTTGGGAAAAGGGTTTCCTTGAATTTTAAAATTTGTTTGTTTGATTGGGGTTTGATGTCGTGCTCAAAAGTATTTCACTTACATGACGACGTGTCAGCCCAATGGGTGAAGGAAACCACTTTTATTATCCTAAATCACCTCCAATTCCGTTTATGACCAATCCTACATGTAACTTCTGTGCTTGTTGTGGCAATATTACAGCATATAATCACACAAATTTATGTTTTCTAATCAATGTTGATGCTCCTCTCTAAAAAACTGAAAAATTCATCTGCTGCTTCTCAGACACAATTTATAACTTTTTTGAATAGCTTCCAAAATATTAATGTTATGAATGAATCTGGGATGATTTAGGATATGCGCACATATCTGATTCTAGTCATTATTCAATGTTGCTATCAGTGATACGAAGATTGCTTTCACACCCATCTATTTATTACGCTGGTATAATTAGCGATCGGCTTACAGTATGGCCCATACTGACCCTATACGCTGGTACATATAGAACAGTTTGTTAGGTATGGGCTTGTCCAATCAGATGCCTGTGAAACCCAGAGCCAGGTTTAAAAAATCACACATGATTATATTGGTTGACCTGGACACGTGAGCAAACAAGTTTGTAAAATGGTGGCTCAAAGATGTGCTGCTCCTGTAACCAAGCGAACAATCAAAGCCGAAAGCGCGTTGAAAGATCGCATTTCATTGGCTGTTGTTATTTAGCGTCTCCGGTAGTCATACCTAACAAAATGTTCTTTATACTGTAAGCTGATAGCTGGTTATACTAGGGTATCTACATGTATCTATAGGCTTGCTACCAGGATAATCACCCGCTGCACTATATATGTGTTAAATAACAAATATGAGGACAAAAAGCCTTTAAACATACAATTACTAGAGTCTTTACACATTAACACTCTCTATTGATAGTTTCTTCAGCTGGCAGTGCAGTGCATTGGTTTCAGATAGGTCGATTTAACTTGGTGTCGTTGTTGTAGCTGATACTTGTACCATAAACCACTCAATCTGTATCTTGTACCGAGCGTCAAGAGTTTTTATTCTCAATTCCCATGACTATACTATAGCCATTTTTCATGTTGCCCTGGTGCTCAGAGCTAAAGGGGAACAGTAAGCCGATCTGTTTGCTGTGTCCTGTTGTTGTCGTCCTGTATTTGTTTGTTGCCAGTGGTGTCAAGGGTGGTTTCCTTCACCCATTGGGTTGGCACATCATCATATAAGTGAAATACCCTTGAGTACAACGTCAAACCCCAATCAAACAAACAAATTAATCTTTACATTAACAGGGATAATCATTGTTCAATATTCTAAATTCTAAAAATAGTGCTCAATTCTTATTAGATTGTTTCTTTCCTTTCGTTTTTTACTCATTTTGTTTTAAAGCACATGTTACATGTATTTATCAAAGTTTGTCACCATTTATATTTTATTTTAAAGTTATTTGGGAAATGGTTTTTTGTGTTGTTATTTTATAATTATGTTGTGGTGGGCCTTGAGGAAGAGCAAATTAATTATTTGATTGAGCTTCACCTCCAATGAATAAAGATTTCATTCAATCATTCATTTATTTATTCGTTCCTTCATTCATTCATTCTACCCTTGAGTACGACGTTAAACACCAATCAAACATACAAACATTCATTCATTCATTCACATGTACATCTGTTTCATTGTTGATGCAGCTTCTCTTGTCTCTTTTCCCATTACCTTTTTTATAATTTCTTATTTATGTACTTAAAAAATACAAACTATCTTTAGCCAAAGTTACAAAAGCGAGCAGCTCCAATGATATGAAATGTTGATTATATTGTGCCCAGCCACACTGAACAAGTCTGTGCAGTGGAGAACAACTAGATTGGCTCGAGGCTTTTGAATGAATGAATGAATGATCAGACAATCTGCACCATATAAGTCAAAGTAAAAGTACGATGTTTAATACATGATGTACAACATTGAGCCTAAATCAAACAAACAGAAAAATCTATAAATAAATCACACTGACAGAGAGATGTTCATTAATTAAAACCACTGAATGATGGGTACTGTTATGTATAAGCTTACAGCAAATGTTATGGATACTGTTTGTATCAATAACAATTACATGTACACTGTACATGTACCTAGACACCATGTGATTTTACTTCCAATGTATTGTGATTCCTCAGAATTCATTTGGGTTAAATTCTTTTTCCTCTGGCCCTCTGACTAAGGGCATTTTGTTTGAGTAGTAACAATGCTGTCTACTTAATAACACTGGAGGAAATCTTACTTTCTAACATTATGGAAACGCTCTGCATCTTGGTTGTGCTAGTGTCAGTTATTGTTGGAATGCATCACCATTAGGTAAGTGAAATATCCTTGAGCAAGCATGGCGTAAAACTCCAATCAATCAATCAATCAATCAAACTTTTCCTTTGTTTTTGTTTTAGATCTGGAATCATGATGTAGATGAGAAGAATACTGGGGTTTTACTTATATTTTAACACAAAGTTTCTGGGGAGAGGACTACAGCTCCGTTTAAAATAGACGAGTGTTGATGTCTAGATCTGATCGCAATCAAATCAGTTTGAAAATCAAAAAGACTTTCAGTAGACATCTTTAATAAAGTGCCACATTGGACTACATAACCTCAAGGATGTTGTGATGGCACCTGAACCATTATATTTAAAATTAAATTTAAAATTTTCTAAATTTATTTCAATTTTGATTTTTAGTTCGTTAATATTTAGAGGTTGAAAATAACCATTTTTAAAAGAAAAACTGTTCCAATTTTCAAAATGGTCAGCCGTCTAAGAATGCAGTATTGTAAAGTGATCATTGCCACATCCATGGTGTGGTTCTTACTAGATGTGGCGCTACTCATGTACTATACAGACTGTACGGGATCCTCGGCGCAATGCTCAAATAGAGGCGAAAAATCAAACATGGATACAAACAACGAGAAAAAGCCAGAAAAGCCGGTTGGACTTCTGGATAAAATATTACCAAAAGGTGAGAGCAGTTTTATTTTTACCCTGTACAATTCAGATTTGATGGTAGCTTCCTGCTGGTTTGAGGCCCGCGGCTCTGGCTTAGTGGTTGGCGAGTGCGCTTACTAAAGCCTACTTCGATGTACCGTTCATGGGATCGAGACCATCTGTTGACCCTCAGGTATATGAGTGAGTCACAAGATGCGGGAGTGTTTTTTACGAGGCTTTTTCCCATTTTTCTGGCGATGTCTTCAAGTTCCTTAAACGGATCGGTGTGTATCATAAAATCTAATGTTTATGAATAGTTGCATATTTTAAAAATTCACACAATTTTAAACTCAATAATTACAATTTTTATATCCAAATTTGAACTATATAATATATCGACATATTTGTAACATTTTTGTATGATATATTGACATATTTAATTTTCAACACTTACGTATGTCCTAATCAGTTCATGTTCTTTCTCCGTTTGATGTTAACGGCCAAGTGTGCTTCTGATTGGAGTTGTCTTTAATTGTAGAAAATAAAACATAAATTGTAAATATGTTCACGCCACAGTGTAGCTGAAATACCACTGAATGTGGCGTAAAACACTAATCAATCAATCAATCAATTTTCCCGGTTTTCCTTGGTAATAAGACAAAGGCAATGTGAAGTGGACAATACATTGTCATATAAGTAAAATACCCTTGAGTACGACTTAAACCCCAATCAAACAAACAAACAGATCCTGTTGTCTTGATTCTTTTGGAAATTCTGAACAGTCCACCTTATAGTGCTCAGTTAAAATGTTATTGTCAATGGGAAATGTAGAAGCTTATAAACAAAATTTGGATTTGGCCCCTTGACAAAGTTGTAGCATTAACAAGTTGAAGAATTTTTAGAGCCCATTTTCAAAATGCTGATATAAGCTTATGTAACGCTGGGCCCTCAAAGCCTCATTATGTCACCCTCTGGCAATATGAAGCTGTTCTGCTTGTTTTGTTTTTTTTTCTATTTTTTTTTTTTCCTGTTTTTTTTTTTTCCTGTTTTTTTTTTCTTCTCTTTTTGGGCCACTATACTTTGTTGCCAGTGGCCTTGATTTAGATGTACATGTAAGTTTCTATCACCCTGGTAAAACATCGATTTAATGAAAACAATTCCGTTAAAATTAATGGACTTAATTTTCATGAATAAACTTCCTATCTATGTAAGTTTAAACCCCTGGGCCTTTTTTCACATTTTAACATTGTATGAGCAGGCCTGTGCGGTAATCTTTTCTGGCAGAACCCTCTCAAATTTTGTATGATAACCTAACATTTGCATTTTCCCCTGGTTTGATGATTTTTAGATACATTAATGTGCCTTGGTGAAAAATAAAGCAAATATTATTTAAAACGCAGACTTTTTTGCTATTGCTCTGCTTATCTAATTGATACAGTAAAATTATTTCTTTATTCTTTTTTATGTCATCATGGTTACCCAGAGTATTTTAGAGTATTTGTTATGCCAAATCTATGTTGAATACATACATGTATTCGATATACAAAAACCATGTTTGTTCCTTGAAAACTCCTGGAATTGCAGTATATAAGTGTCCACATTTATATCGAAAAACTTTCTGAGACCATTCTGATTGGCCCGTGAAGAAGCGGGTGGACCATGGCCCTGCAGAATACTCCCTCGGCTTCCTTGGTCGATCGTAATAGGGAAGAAAAGAGGTTGCTTTCTGTTGCCCTGGTGTTTGCAGAGCTAAAGGGTAACAGGAAGCAGATCTGTTTGTGATATTCTGTATTTTTGTCCGTCGTCATATAAGTGAAATACCCTTGAGTAAGATGTTAAACACCAATCAAACAAACAAACAAACCATTCTGATTTATATAGATGGCAAAATAGTAACTCTAATTGTGGTCGCCCTGTTAGGGAGCGGGTGGGCCATGGCGCTGCAGAATACTCCCTCGGCTTCCTCGGTCGATCGTAAGAGGCAAGAAAAGAGGTTGCTTTCTTTTGCCCTGGTGTTCACAGAGCTAAAGGGTAACAGGAAGCAGATCTGTTTGTGATGTTCTGTATTTTTGTCCGTCGTC
>JAVFBW010131229.1:0-13773 GCA_034783835.1 Mopalia ciliata
TGTATCAGTGTTAAAGGAATGAATATCTCATTTCAGACGGAGATTATTGCCCGTTTTTGTAAAGGATGTGGAAATTCTGAATTGGTTATTAGGAATTCCGTTTATCTGTTTTCTGAAAGATTTTTTTTTCTAAGGCGGTGGCTTTAGCATTAAAGCTTTAACAGTAAACGCATCATTTGACAGGTTAAAAAACTTGAGAGTGTGCGTAAAACATTTTGTGGCATCTGATTATGAAAGGGACCTTCAGCACGAATTGACCGATTTAAAGCTAAAAAAAAAGTTAAAAAAGGAATGCTTTATACTCTATGTATTTTATTTGGCCTATACCAAAAGCCTTGGATATGCAGGAATACATTCGAGAAGGGCAAGGTGCTTTGACGCCCGAAAGACAGAATACAGGGCAGTTTTGCCTCAGGTTCAGCTAGTCAAAACGGGAGAAAGACGCCAAGCTTTTCACTGATCCCTAGCCCTGTACAAGTAAGCTTAGCGGAGAAAAAGAGCCTGAACTGAGTACTGATATGGAAACTTTTAGATCCACACTCATGCTAAGACCTAGTAAATTAAACTGTCCTGTACATTTAAGGGCATTTCTGTATTGACTTTTTGGATGTTATCAGGTTATTAGATCTTGACAATGCAGGTCATTCATTACACCATGCCACGGTTTTCCGTGTGACTAGGCCTGCATTTTGACTGTGTAATATAAGTCTACAACGATAAATATTCTCGTCCTGGCCTTCACACTGCTGCATCTTCTGTTCTTTTATATTTATATCAATCTTCCGGTTCTTCCTTAAAATAATTTGGTATAAACCCGTACAGTAATTAATTTGCCTGATAGATAAATTCAGAGGAGAACTTTACTCGGATATGATAGGTTTATCGTTGTTATAGCATATGAAATGGTGTTGTTATTGTGTGTCACTTGCACCACCCGCGTCACTCTCGGTTTGTAAAACTTTAATTACCGGTTTCATGTTAATTAGTTTTCTAATTTGAGGGCCATTATCATACTAAAGTAGTATTTATAAACGACCAAAACCCACTGTAAAATCACGTGCCTTCTCCTTTAATTTATTTAACTGTTTCTTATACAAATTATAATATTATTTGGGTAAAACTATAGAGAATGCATAGTTTGTTTGTTTGTATGATTAGTTTTTAACGTCGTACTCAAGGGTATTTCACTTATATGACGATGGATTGTCCACTTCACACTGTACACAACAATATTACGGTGGATAACCGAGAGGAAACCTCGTAAAAACCACCCCTGCGATTGCCGGAGTCACAACATGTGACTCGCTCATATACCTGATGGTCAGAGGCGGACTCGAACCCGTGAATGGTAAATCGAAGCATGTTCAGTTCAGGAAGCGCACTCGCTATCACTGAGCCACCACCGTTGGGCAAGAATGCATAGAGATAACTATATAAAACTGTTACACTTCCACACTACAGTTCAGTAAGTCTAGTGAGACAGGAATAAGGAATTGAGTTAAGTAATTAACTCTCATGAAGAGGCTTTTGTACTTACAGTAAGCCGCTCCACCAACATGTTTAGCTCTTCTTGTAGCTGCTTGTCTTCATCAGACTGAAACAGAAAATATATAATATTTGAATAAAAAAACTTTTTGGGACCAATCCAAAAATCAGGGCTAGATCAAGCTAGAATACACACAAATAAGTGATGTAATCAGGTCAAGAAACCATGTACCTTAGGTGTTGCTTTCTCAAATTTACTGCATGAAGGGACAGTTTACCAAGCAATCCTGTTCAGGTTGCAAATTCAATATTTTCGGCGTTAATAATGTTTGGATTAAGGTATACTGCTTACTTATGAAATGTTATCGTTTTCATTGAAATATTGTTACAATTTTATTGTCTAATTGTAGAATTGGTCCGCAGGGCTTTAGATTACATGAATTTGGGCAGGCCGCCGAGCGCAGCGAGGTGAAGAAAAATTCCGCCAGGGGTACGGGGTCCTTGTAGGCCCATGGCCTCCAGAAGACCCCAAAAGGCTGGAGATGGCTTCTGAGTGATTTTCAGACATTTCAGACACTCTAATGATGCCTCTCTCTGTTCTCATATTTCTCTCTTTGTTCTCTAATTCTTCAGATTTTTTTTTTGGTCTGCCTCGCCGCTTCATCGCGGTTTTACACCAAACGTATAACCGTCATCATTTCTAAGGCAACGGGACTATATTCACCTCCGCGAGCTGAAGAGCTTCGTTGAATCGGCATGATGGTTCAATCTAGGTCAATGTAGTTGTTAACATTTTGAAACATTATCGTAATATTTTCGAAAGGTGCCAATAAACTCATTGCAGAGCGGATTATTATGATAACTTTTAATGAGCTTTTAGGTTAATTTGGGAGCGTGAATTTGGGCAAGTTTATTTTGGGCAGGCTGTTTACCGGCGCGATTTCAGTGTAATATAAATCCCTGGTCCGTCACCTGTAAATAGCATATTAACATGCTATTTTGTCAATTCTGCCACATTCGTGTGTTTTCATCCCGGTTTCTTGACAAAATTTGTTCCGATTACCATAAAAGACGATGCAAACAAAAGCGTAAAGGTTATTGATTACTGTGGTGGTTGCATTTTGGAAATTTATGTGATTTCGGGGACACAGGAGTTGCCAATAGACTGGTAGGCCTGACAATACGGCCGTTAGGCTACGCGGAGCGTATGTATTGTCAGACATCTCGGGGCTAAATTGGACCCATACTGAGTTTCTTTTAACTGTCTTTGTAGAATAATTTAAACATCTATGATCTAAAAGTCACGAAAATTGAACTCTCACCAATCCAAAATGCCGGTGACAATGCAAATTTCAAACAACAACCTTCCAAAATAACTAATTTATTTATTTCTAGCAACCATTTTTCATCACCACTATGAACACTTTCAAAATAAACTCTTTTTTTCTTTTACCATATCCTGCTCCTTTTCTTCCCCATTGGTCTTCTTTTCTTCTTTCTTTTCCACAGTTTCTTTTTCTTGTTTCTCCTTCTTGTCAGCCATTTTGATCACTACATGTGAAATGTCATCGCGGTCATGAGATTTTACAAAAACAAGTTAATGTGAATTTTTTTAAATTGCCGTAATGCTTTATGAGTTTTATTTAATTTACATCTTAACGTTAAACATACTAAATTAATTAAATGTCAAATATGATTTTAAAATGAAATTGTACAAAAGGTACGAGCCAAGACTAAATTTTTTACCCACAATTCATCGTGCATTTTTCCGCGAGAAAAACAACATGATGTTGTTGTTAAACGTGCAAGTGGTGTTATGTCCTCAGAAACGCAGATGTTAAAGTCAAAATCTGAGTTTAGTAGTGAAGCTTCATTGTTTAGTAGTTAAATAAGTTGTCAGATGATGTGATTCCGCGCTTTCTACTTATGTTTTGTTAAAAAATTACCCCATACGCTTGACTGTCAAATTGAAATCTAAGACAGTTTACATGTTTCCAAGACAACCGGATAAAAATAGCAGCAAGAGGCTGACACTGACGTTAACCTGAAACTGGTATTGTAAAGGTGTAAGCGAAGGATGGATATTGATTAACAACGCTACTCATTTATGTAAGTTCGATATTTAGACAGGTGAGCATAGTTTTTAGAACAAAATAATTTGTTTTTTAAATAAAAAAATCTAAACGTTACATTTTAGTAAAAACCAAGAATGGTGTAGGCCGGCTACATTGTGTGGTTGTTTAGACATATACACACATGGAAAAATAATTTTAAAACAGCATATATTATTCGTAATCAATGATAAAATCACATGGCACAGGTTGCCAGAGTCTGCCTTCTTAATAGCTGGATATTAAATAGATAATTGAAACATAGTTAAGGAAGCACCTGTTGCTGAATTAATAATGTCAAATACGTGTACATTGTTGTATTTATTTGTTGTATTTATTTTTATTTTTTTAAATGCATGACATTTCATCTCTAAACCACCTGACCTTAAGCTTTGAAACCTGACAATTTTCTTCCCAAATCATTTCATACCCAATTATAAGCTAATAATCACTGATTTATTCACAGATGTACCTATCGGCACTATAGCTGATACAATTCTGAAAGTAATTGCTGTTTAAATTTCCTTTCAACAAAATATTCATACCAATCCGTGATCTAATGTAAAATTAATTGAAAAATTATATTTGTTTATATAACTGTTAGACTCTAAGATCTGACACCTCAAGCTGTTTTACTTTTACTGTCTGTATGTTTGGTTTAATGAAACTGTAAAATGTCAATTCCTTAATTTATTTAAACTTGCAAACATTTGCATTTGCTGTTGCATTGCTGATTCTTCAAAACATGAACATGCATTTAAAAAAATAAACTCAGGGGTTTTTATAGACAAAAAGTTTTCATCGAAAAGCGCAAAAAATGCATTAATCTTTAATTTTACTAACTTTTCTTTGTCATTTAAATAAAACCAACATATTGGTGGAATTGACACGGTATGAAGTGAGGAAATCTGGGGGTCATCCACTGTTAATTCTGAATTTTATGGCTCTCCAGTGGCCAAAAATAGTCAAAACTCAATTTTTTATAACAAAACTGAATATCAAATTTAAGAAAAACTAAATTTGCCCTTATTTTTCATCGGGGTATTCCTGAGGAAAAAGTGTGTATAAAAACCCCTGAAACTGAAGCAAAATTACTTTTTAATACAAACTTCATTTATGTTTGGATTCACAAAAATTGTCACAATTGTATTGAAAATTGCAACTATTTGGAAAACCTATAAATAGGTCCTCCTAAAATAAGTTTGCATACCTATACGCAAAACCCTGTTCAGTCCTTTCTCCCTAACAGCTCAGGTCTGAACCATTTAAGTCATTTTGGAAATATTGTATGGGCCTTATGCAGGCTTTGGAGAGGAGTTTGTAATCTATCATTTTGTTTTGGGAGAAATTTGACATTTTTATCTATCCTGGATTGCTACTTAACAATGTTTGACTATCCAAAGCTGTTAATATTCCACACTCATTTTAAACTGAAAGGTTAACATTTTTTCTCTCCAACAGATCGAGACTCAAGATATCAAAATGGCAGCTGAAGCAGTGAAAGTAATTGTACGATGTAGACCAATGAATGGTCGAGAGAAAGACCTGAAATGTAAGCCAGTAGTGTTTATGGATTCAAAGAGAGGACTTTGTCAAATAAAAAATCCATCAGAGTCCAAAGCTGAACCTAAGAATTTCACATTTGACGGAGCATATTACATAGATTCAACAACTGAACAGATATATAATGATATTGGATATCCCTTGGTTGAGGTAATTGCTTGACAGTTTTATGTATGGTCTTGCACTGATATATAATAATATTATACAGGCTGATTTCCAACTGGCCACAAAGGTAAAGGGGGTCTTCACAAGTTTGAGAAATCAATTTCCAAGTTAAAAAATGTACAGGCTGAAATCCAGGTTTCTTGGATAATGGATAACCTCCACAAATAATAGAATTGGGCTCTACCTTTTTTTTATATATAACTTTCTAGATCCGCTGGTGACATAGAGGATGATAGAGCCTCCAGTTTTGCATGGAAAATTGTAAAACAAGAAAAAACAAAAAGTAGGAATAAAAATTCCATGCTCTTAGTTGACTCTGATTGACTTAATTGCCATCTAGAGATTAGAACTCCATATCCAAGTTGTTCCCCTGCTCGTTATCTGTCCTATTGGTTTCAAATCCCAGAGGCTGGATCAAGCCCTGATTTAAGCATATTTAATATAACAGTTTTCATCAAACTTTATAGAGCTTGAAATGGAACTTTTGGGGACCAAATGTGACTAGCCTTTTTAGTTTGGCATCTGAAATATTAAAAACAAGTATCGGTACATGTAAATGGATTCTTATTAAAATGAAAATACAGCTAAGATCATGCTAGATTCCAATAAACATTGGCATCAATGCTACAACATTGTTGCGGGCCAAATTTAAATATTTTTGTATACTGGTTCCTACATTTCACCAGACTGTTTCAACACCTGCTTTGAGAATGAGATGTAGTGAAACAGCCAATAGAATGGAAGGCCCATTTTCAACCCGTTTAATGGGATATGGCACCACCTGTTGTGGCACCCAAAACTCAATCCCTACCCATTTTTTACATTTTTTTTTTCAAAGTGCAATATATTTTCCTCCTTCCCAGACTTCCATAAAAACCTTGCATATTTTGCATATTTTGATATAATACCACCTATGCATGAGTGAATCGGGATATCTTTGCCGATAGGTTACGATATTATATTGCCCTGTAACTTGATACCACAGAATTGGGCACTATTGCCCTGCTAGTCAGAGACCGGAGTTCGGATCCAGATGGACACACTATAAAGATATATTTACTGGAATCCTGTTATGACTTTATTTCACGATCAATAAACCAAACAAACAACCAATCAGTTTTAATTTGCTATTAATAATTTTTATGCTTGCAAAGCCTGAACCAAGAAGGAAGCCTCTCACAACGCGCATCATATCCTGATTTCCAATATTGAGATACTTATCAAATTGTGAAAGGAGTTACACCCCTGTTAAACATGCATCAAATTTACCCATTTTTATCTATATTATTCATAGGGGGTTACGGAAGGTTACAATGGGACAATATTTGCTTATGGACAGACAGGCTGTGGCAAGTCCTACACAATGCAGGGTGTATTGGACCCAGCAACACAAAGAGGAGTCATTTCAAGGTATACAGTTAATATTTACAAATTAAAAATTACCAAATTCTCATTATTTTATATTTTATAACAGTGCTTGGCATTGTAGTAAACTAGACTTTTAAATTGTTAGTAAATTAGACCCCTAGCTGGTTGTAAAGCAGCTTAGGATATAGAAGTAATGTGTTTTAGCAATACATCTTCCATAAAGTGCTTTTACAAGTGATGATTTACGAAATTCTCATTTTTTTTATATTTAACATGTTTAACAATAAGCGGCAAACAAGGGGATTCCCCTGAAGTCATTCCACAAATTGCATCCTGAGAATGCGCCTTTAAATGTAAATTATGTTGAAAGATTGTCTGCAAAGGAAAAATTTTAGTCGTTATTACGAGTCAATTGAAATAAGACACGCCTTTATTGATTTCTTTTCTATTAGATTTTAAATAAACTCTGTAACATCTAATGTGATTTAATGAATTAACAAATTGATGGTTATTTGTCTTTATTATTTTGTTTAAAATTTAATAAATGTGATGAACAGTGACTTTGATGTCTTTAATTTAATGTGAAGAACTTTATATCGAATGGGATTTTTAAAGCAGTTGACAGCTAGGGATTTAACTGTTTACTACAAAACTGAATTGCTGCTTGAGATTTGGTTGCAGGCAGCATGATTTGATTTGTTTTAACTTGAGAAAAAATTATTGCTTGCAGACAACTATTGGGGTTGAAAGTGCAACCATCGGAAGTTGTCACTGGGTATTGTTGTCTACTTTTGTCTTTGTCACTCGACACGTCCCGTTTTATGAAGCATTCTTACCTTACCTTCAACATAGTTGCCATGCTGAAATAATGTCTTCAGTTCTGGAGCCACTTTCACAAAATGTCGTAAAATGACGTGTTTTTTTTGTCTTATAGTATACCAAAATCCCAACTCCGAGAAAGGACAAGATACGCATGTTAAGTTAAACATGCGTATCTTGTCATTTCTTGGAGTTGTGACTTTGGTCTACTATGGTAAATTATTTTTGTCTTGTGTAGTCTAAGATTGCTATGAGAAACGTGCATCTGGTTAGTTAGCCTGCCACCTCTATGGACCTTCTGATTGGCTAGACCTGTGATGGGCTGTGCAGCATGGGGCCTATAGTTGCACATACTACTTAACAAACAACTGTTTATATTCTCCCCCACTTGGTTATTCAGCGGTGACAAAATAAAAAGACCAAGAATAATCTGATTTTCAAGAAAAATATATGAGTGAGTCACAACGAAGTAGCTACAGCAATCGCAGGGATGGTTTTTACGAGGTTTCCTCTCAGGTTTTCCACTGTAATTAGAAAAAGGAGCAGTGTTCAGTTGATAATCCATCTTCATATAAGTGAAATACCCGTAAGTACGATGTTAAACCCCAATCACAAACAAACATACATGATGGTCTGGGTTTTGAATACTTTGTTTTTGTTATTTTTAGGGCATTTGATCACATTTTTGAGACAATTTCAGTGGCCGATCACACTAAGTTTCTTGTTCATGCCTCATATTGTGAGATTTATAATGAAGAAATCCGTGACTTGCTGGGCAAAGACGCGAAAGCTAAACTGGAGCTGAAAGAACATCCTGACAAAGGGGTTTACGTTCAAGGTTTGTGAATGGATTAGTAATTGAATAATTTAACAGTGCTTTGGCATTTAAGTACAGTTGTAAATTAGCCCCCTAGGTGTTTGTAGAGCAGCTCAGTATATAGAAGCAATGATTGTTGAGCAATTCATCTTTCGTAAAGTGTTGATTTGTAGCAATGACTTTACAGAATTCTCATTATTTTAAACATTTTGATTGGTCAAGAAATGTCAAAATATATTTGACCAATCAAAAACCTGCAAACAAGGGGAGTCCCCTAAAGTCATTGTACAAATCTCATCTTGAGAATGCACCTTTAAATGTAAATAATGTCGGAATATTGCCTGAAAAGGAAAAATTTTAGTTGGTATAGTATATTATGCTATTTAACTTCTTTGTTGAGTGTTCGCTTAGTTTTTTTTAATGATTAGCCATAAACAGAATGTGGCTTATTACAGTAAAGATGAGTAGTTTGTATTGACTTGACCCTTATTCAGTTAATAATAACTATGCTAATATTAGTTGAGAGCAATCATTGGTTGGCTCACTTCTGACTGAGGGGGGTATGTTCTAAGCATCACCATTAATTTTGCAACAGAGCAACAGCACTTTACTTTTCTGGGTTGTTTATGTCGGAGGAGTGTGACAGATTACTGTTCTTACCACCATATAAGTGAAATAACCTAAAGTTGAGCTTTAAACACCAACCAGTAATGAAAATTTATTATTGTTTTGTTTAAAAGCCTACACAATGTCTGTTTTATCTTGCTCTAATCCTTGTCATATGCCAAGCTGTATCTATTGAATGGTTTAACATATACAGCTCAAACTTGTTTTATTTGATTGTCCATATATTGATATTGTACACTCCCATAGTCTTGTACTGCTTCCACTCGAAGTTTGCCTGTGGATTTGTCTTGCTCTAACCCCTGCCCTTTTCCGAGCTGCATTTTAAAGCACAAAAAATGAATCAAATTTTAAAGTTTCAGCTGACAAAATGATTATTTTGTAAAAAAAAATCCATACTCATTGACATATTTATCCATTCTTGTAGATTAAATTTTTTGTTGTTTTTGTTTGGTTTGATTTGGTTTGGTTTGGTTAGGTTAGGTTAACCAAATTTTTTTTTTCTACAAAAAAACAATTAGAAGACTTGATTTTGAGCTCCTATAATGTGGATAATGTTCTTTGGTCTATAGGATTATCCATGCACCCAGTTCACAATGTAACAGAATGTAATCGTATCATGGAGAAAGGGTGGAAGAACAGAGCCACCGGGGCCACCCTCATGAACAACGACTCATCAAGAAGTCACTCTATCTTCTCCATACATCTGGAAATGATTACGAAAGATGAGGAAGATGAGGAACATATACGTGCTGGCAAACTAAACCTGGTTGATTTGGCAGGCAGTGAACGGCAAGCTAAAACAGGTTTGATTTATATAGCAATAAATACTTCTTTATCCAATGGCCCCGTGAGAAAGCGGGTGGGCCATGGCCCTGCAGAATACTCCCGCGGCTTCCTCGGTCGATCGTAAGAGGCGAGAAAAGAGGTGGCTTTCTGTTGCCCTGGTGTTCTCAGAGCTAAAGGGTAACCAGAAGCAGATTTGTTTGTGATGTTCTATATTTGTGTCCGTTTTCATATAAGTGAAATACCCTTGAGTACGAAGTTAAACACCAATCAAACAAACAAACAAACCTTTATCCAATAAGAGCAGGTGTGATACAATAAATATAATTCGAGTCTGGCAATGTTTTTGATAACTATTTTTCGGGAAGTATAGTGGTTTATATTTTGTCATTAGCAGGCCTGTGCTGTAATCTTTTCTGGCAGAACCATAAAATTGCTCCTGTAAAATTTTGAGAAACCCTGTTCTGTCAGTTCTCTCCAACAGCACAGGCCGGCATTACAGATAGGAGTTAAGATATTATGTTGCACAAGTGACTGATGTGTAACCAAGGGCTTAGGCAGACACCGGTCCAAGTGGACACCCTGAGGTGAACAATTGCCTCATTTGGACACCCTGTTTTAAGAAACTGTAACATGCTGGAGACTGCAAAACTGTCAAAATTGGACACCCAGTTATTTGAAGAGTGAAGCAAATGACCATTTTGGACACCATACTTTTGATTTCTGGCTAAGCGCCTGTATGTAACTGTTTGTAAAGATCAAACGTTAATCTATAAACAAACCAAGTAATTTGAAATCGGACATTTTCTCTCTAGGTAGGTCAGTGACCTTGATGTTGAATCCATTCGGACGACAGACTTTAAGTTTCTTTGAGGTTCAAAAAAGGATTGATTCAGTTACATTTGTATTGATCAACATTTTATATTCAGAACGCCATTTATCTATAATCTTTCAGATTTAATTTAAGTACTTTTTCACATTCGGTTCAGGATTTAGCCTACTGATATAAAGTTGTGTCATCAGTGTAGAACTTAACCCCACAGTCGTCAATATGTAATACCAGGTCACTTATTTATATATAAAATAAATAACAGTGGGCCAAGAATTGTAGCACACCTAGTTTGACATTTAGAGGACTGGAAAGCAAACTTCCAAAAAGCACCTGTTCCATTTGCATTCCAGATAGGAATGCATCCAATTTGCAGCAGTTTCATTGAGACCATACATTTTTAGTTTTGTTGACAACAATTAGTGATCTTTCTAATCAAAAGCTTTCCTAAAGTCGACCATGACAGCCAACCAGCTCATCATTGTTAATAGCTGAAACCCATTTTTCTGTTATTTTGGTTAAAAGAGTCAAGCGGGAATGTTTTGTATAAACAGTCGTGTACATGTCTCTCAAGCATCTTTGCCAGGACATGTAAAATGGAAATTGGTCTATAATTGTTGAGTTTTGACTGTAGGCCCAGATTTATTCAGAGGAATCACCTCAGACTCCTTCCAGCATTGAAGGGAAATACCTGTGTGGATAATTAAATTAAGAATTTGTGTTATAGAAGGAGCTATAATATCTGTATTTATTTACTGAGTGGTAAAAACATTGTACGTCAAATTACCTTATAAAGTCCCAATTAAACAAACCAACATACTATCTTTTTTTTGTTGACATTTTCAGGTGCAACGGGCGATAGACTGAAGGAGGCTACTAAAATAAATCTGTCATTATCAGCACTTGGAAATGTCATATCTGCTTTGGTTGATGGTAAATCTAAACATATACCTTACAGAGACTCTAAATTAACTCGCCTCTTACAGGATTCCCTGGGTGGAAATACAAAAACTTTAATGGTGGCTTGTCTGTCGCCTGCAGACAATAATTATGATGAAACATTAAGTACTCTGAGATACGCCAACAGAGCGAAAAATATCAAGAACAAACCAAAGATCAACGAAGACCCCAAAGATGCTCTGTTGCGAGAATATCAGGAAGAGATTCAGAGGTTAAAGGCCATGTTAACTGGACAAATACCTGTGACAGGTAAGAAAAACTAAGACCTTTATATAGCAGGCAATTCAAGGGAGCTCCGTGTTGTCCTAGTGCTCTCAGAGGTGGGGGTGGTGGGGGGCGCAGTCGTGGCTTAGTGGTTAGTAAGTGCGCTTATTAATCCCACTCAGATGTACCGTTCACAGGATCTAGTCTGCCTGTCGACCCTCAGGTATATGAGTGAGTCATTTGATGTGGCTTTGGCAATTGCAGGAGTTGTTTTAACGAGGTTTCCTCTCAGTTTTTCAACGTAATTAAGCAATGAACAACATAGAGTGGACAATCTGTGATATACCCTAGAGTACAATGTTAAACCCCAATCAAACAAACAAACAAACAGAGTTGAAGGGTAGCATGGAGCTGATCTCAAAGATTTTGGTGTTGTTGTTTTGTGTCTTTTGGTTGAACTACAGGAATGGATATATGGATATAGGAGCAGGTGTTTGGTCAAAAATTTACATTCTCACAGAAACTTTAATCATGATTTCAACAATCCTTTTTCATTAGCAATATCTTTCTCATAATTTTCTTTTGTATAGATTCAGTGACAGCAGCACCAGTTAAACAGCGAACACATGAAGAATCAGCGGAGTCTATAGATAGCACAAGAGAGGAATTGGAGAATGAGAAAGAAAGAATCAGACTGGTTTGTGGACTTATTTTACATTTTAGTTCGGTGGACATATTTTAGGTTTTGGTTTAGTGGACATATTTTAAATTTTGGTTTGGCGAACATATTGGAGATTTTTGTTCAGTGGACAATTTACATTAAATATGATGTTAAACCCCAACCAAACAAACAAAACAATTTTTTTTTTTTTTCGCACGGGGGGGGGGGGCAGTTTTATTTACATATATATCATATATAGACAACCCCCAATTTTTAAATTCAGATTTTATGTTATATTGCTATTTTTAAACAAATGTTAGCTTTTTTGCCCCAGTGACCAAATCACTGAATTAGATTAAATGTTTAAATTGGAGCACTGCGTTTCTGCTTCAGAAATTTAACTGTATACATGAACCAAAAGACCTTGTAATTTCCAAATAGGAAAATTATTAGCATCAAAAGACCTTCAGTCACACATCACTCATTTTGAAATCTAACACTTAATATCAGCCTACGAAGATTTCAAATGGTTTATTGCAGGTAATGCCAATGTCTTGCAGAATAAAATCTATCATGTTTCCAAATCAGAAATTGCAGATATAGACATACTGACAATCAACTGTAAGTGAACTATCTATATATTTGAAGTCCTTCTATACTTACCATCTGCTGGAGGACTCTTCTTCTTGTCATTTACACCAAATAAATTCACAGGGAATACAATGGTAGTCAGTTTAGGTTTATTATATAAGCAAGTTTTAGTATAATAAAACCTTGTATTATCCCCAACAGGAGGTCAGCTCCGCCCCCAGGGAGCCAGAGAACTGGTCCTGGATCATATCATTGAGAGGAAGAGAATGGATGACCTGGTTGGTAGCTGTATCGACGGACGGTATAAGGAACAAAAGGTCTGTCATTTCTATAACAGCTGAAAGGATTTTATCAGTTGAGCTTATTCCATGCACATTAATTTCGTTAACAAACTTTTCAAGCTAATTTGCGTTAACTACACGTACCATCACTTCAAATTGAATAAGCCGATTGTTTTTATATTTTTGGCAAATGTCAACCAACATGGAGGGAGAGGGACATTATCAGTTCACTATATTACACACAAAATATTGGGTTAAAATTTGTGTAAAGCACTGTATGTTAAAATTTAATCGCCTGATTGTTCTAAAATGTTTGGAAAATGTCCCACAACATGAGAGGAGGGGGATATAAAGGCAGAAGGATTTCCCTTTCTTTGGGCCCTGTGAGGAAGCGGGTGGGCCATGGCCCTGCAGAATACTCCCTCGGCTTCCGTGGTCGATCGTAAGAGGCGAGAAAAGAGGTTGCTTTCTGTTGCCCTGGTGTTCGCAGAGCTAAAGGGTAACGGGAA
>JAVFBW010131240.1:0-13772 GCA_034783835.1 Mopalia ciliata
AATCTGCTTCCCGTTACCCTTTAGCTCTGCGAACACCAGGGCAACAAAAAGCAACCTCTTTTCTCACCTCTTACGATCGACCATGGAAGCCACCACGGAAGCCGGGGGAGTATTCTGCAGGGCCATGGCCTACCCGCTCCCTAATGGGCTCCATTTGACATGATGATTGTTTTCAAACAACAAGCCAAAATCCACCTTAATTAGTCACAGAAAGTATGAGAAACTAGAATTAATTGTGTAGTAACCAATCCCATTAACTTTGGTGGATAAATATACATTCACCGCATATAAGAGAACAAAAAAGTTTCAAAAGAATTTTGACTGATTCTCCCACAAGTACACAACACAAAAAGATTGTGAATAGGCGATAGTACCTTCTCTAGTCAATGGTGGATAAAATACCAGAGATCTTTGAGAAAACCCAAGGGATCGTTTAGAAACACCAAGAGACTATCGTTTGAACCAAAGCAAAGCTCAGCTTCAGAGGAAACCACAAGGAATTTAAACAATGGATCTTGTAGAGAGCTGGGTTCATAGATGTTATCGTGTCACACAGATGACATAACCTGGCCTGGAAAATCTCCCGGTTCTACCTGGACATTCTTCTCAAAGGTTTCTCGGCTCGTTTGGCCATGTTGAGTTAAGCTGAGGCTCTGGTCAGAGAAGCCAGCTCCTGTTAAATGAAAGGCCAGTCTTGATCCTGGGTAAACAATTACAGCTATGACATAACATCCCTGGCCAAACAGTTCTCAGACTCTTGTGTCAGCTCTCGGGTCGGGGTTGGCTTGGGACAGGGCACCACGGCACTGGTCAGGGAGGTCTCCAAAGCACGGACATTCCCTCCAGACTTGATCACATGAGACCACACACCACATTCACAGATTACGGTGCACATACATTCCATAACATCCCTCACAAACAATTCCAATTTAACGCAAGAAACTGCTCAGCTAAGGAAGCATCCCTGTACAGCTGCGATTTCTTTACATCATCTATGAAACATGTTAAATAGCAAAGAACTCATTCTTGTAAAGTTCTAGATCTACAGTCATCTATCAAACAGGTATTCAAAATGAGATAAATTTTCCACTTATGGAAATTGTTTCCCAAGAAGAAATATATATTCCTAGAAGTTACGTTTATTTTGAAAAACCCTGAATACTGAGTGGGGAATCAATTCAAAATACGTAATTAATTTTTTTAAAAATCAGTATCTTACCCCCAAAAAGTTAACCCACCAACTAAAATTTCTAACACAAACCCTGTTTTTAAATTTGAGATAAGCCCAATGTTTTTTCATATTCATTTTTTTAAACTAAGACCATTTTTAGGAGATATGTCCTGAATGTTTTAGTTTTTATTTCATAATTTGAATAATTAGGGAATTTGCTGTATAGGTTTACAATACATGGTCATAGTAATTGTCTGAAGGGCTAGTCATTTTGGCTGATTTGAGATAAGTGTGCTTTGACATGTGCGATAATGACTTGTTAATTTGTTTGTCTGGTCGGGGATAATGGTTCATATGTTAGATATAACCTTATGCTCAATTGTGTAATTCTCTATATGACTTAGGTCAGTGGGTCAGTCCAGGACACTATGTTAATGATTATTGCTATTGGATACTTTTAGAGGCTAACCTTCACTGAGATTGGTCATAATTAAAAGACTCCGTCAATAATTGTGAGCGTACCTAGCCACTGGAATGTCTAAAGTTGGATAAGTTAGTTATTTTAGACACATGATATATTACATGCACAAAGGTGGCTTCACCTTGACATAGGGTATTGGAGTATCTTAAATATCCCATTGGACGGGAGCTTTCTTTTGCCTTGGTGTTCTGACAACAAAGGGGGCAACAGGAAGACGATCCAAAAATTACATTTTTAGTATATGTCAATTGTAAGGCCTTTTAGCTAAGGGTAACATTCCCAAGTTCGGTTATGATGTCCTGACTAAGCACTGGAGGAACATTTATTTACCAACATTGCAACCAATTAACATTTTCACAAAAAGTGTTGCTTTAAATCAGAGTGTGCCTCTGTGATCCCTTTCAGTATCGTACACCGATCAGTAAGTCAGTCAGAGTTATAATAAGTCAAGGAGAATCATTATCTATTTGGTACCAATGAGGTCAAGACTTGGAACATCCATCACATGTTCTAGGCCAATAGTTACCAGATTAACTGATGTACAGTTACACAATTAGATGGTTAACACATAAACACGGAAACAGTCTAATTAACAATTAACTTACTACATAATATTATGGCAATAAACCTGTGTTTATCATGAACAAACTTCATTATCACTACATACATAAAAACAGGATCGTTTAGAATTAAGCTTTTTGACAGATAATCAAAAATTTGCTTGCTAACATTAAAATTCTGAATTAACCAAATTTGGGGGGCAAAAAAGTTTGCATTGTAGGCTATAATGTATATATATTTTTATACCCAATATACTCAGGTATCATATAAATGTACTCAGGTGTCTTTTTCAGAGATGTTACACTCACTGTCATTGTATAAATGGACATAAAAGCTATTTCGTCTTAAAGTTCATATAGCAGGAGAGATTCAAGGGTAAATTTGGATCTTGAAAACACATGGGTGCCAAAATATTTCTTCCCCAAATTAGTAAAATCATATTTTAACAAAATCAAATCAAACTGGGACACAAAACCGTAAATATTGTCTGATGAATTTGAGACAGAAATCGGCAATTTTTTTTCCAAGTAACCTCTGAAAAGGCAGTCTTTTGTCAAAGGGATTTGTCGACCTGAAAACATTTCCGATATAAAGTGTTTCTTATATATAGCTTCCTTCACAGCAAGGGCTAAGGCAATTGCCACTTGTCCTTTGGACACCCTGATTGTACAATTGCCTGATTTGGACACCCTGATTGTACAATTGCCTGATTTGGACACCCTGTTTTAAGTAACTTTAACATGCAAGAGATAGGGGAAAAGTGAACAACCAGTTTCTTAAAAATTGAACCAAAACGAAACAAAAAACCCCAGATTACACCAGGTAGGCAGGTCTAGCATGGGAAAAACAAGATGCTTCACAGTGTGAGAATAAAAGATGAAGCGAAATGAATTAAAATTATAGGCAAATACAGGGTGTTTTAAAAACAGCATCACATATGCCTCTGTTGTCATCCAGCACACTGGATATGGAGACAGAAACACATTTGTTGGAAGTCATGGATGCTTTCATGGGATAAGCTAAAATGTTTAAAACTAAGTAAATGAAAGCATAAAATACATTAACA
Source organism: Mopalia ciliata (assembly GCA_034783835.1). NCBI lineage: Eukaryota > Metazoa > Mollusca > Polyplacophora > Chitonida > Mopaliidae > Mopalia > Mopalia ciliata. Next base: position 3,280 of record JAVFBW010131240.1, read on the forward strand.
TTCATATCAATGAATAAAATTAAAAGAGTCATTTGATTCTCAATGCTCTGAAAATAGTAGGTAGACAGTAAATAAGAACGCCTCAAGGCCAAATAGGATCACTCCAAGGATGCATTCATAGTCCATTATACCTAGAGTCTCCTCTATAAGCTTAATGAACTGACACAGTCAAAGGAAAAAGAAAGCACAATTTTTCAGAAAAATCTTGGCAGTTTTTTTCTTGTTGGTTTTTAGATCTAAGCTGCTTACTGTCAGATTGATTTGTCCTTCATCATGTCCAAGATTAATGAAGGTCATTATTAATCTGGCTTGCTGATTAATGGTCAGATGACCTACATCTACCTCCTTATACCTGTTGTCACCTTGGCAGCCTTGAACAATTACTGATAACTGATTTAATTCTTAGTGCAAGTCCATGTGTTAATAGTCACCATGAAAGGTTTTTTGCAGGGTTTCAAAAACATCAACAATAAAACATTTTTATAGCAGAAATCTTGAAAAGAGGTTGAGAAAGATTTATTTACAAAGTGAGGCAAACTACAGTAAAGCAAACAAACTAGCTGATTATAATATTATGTGTGTTTAGGGTTTAACACCATACTTAAAGGTATTCCCAAATGGGTTTTAAATCTGATTAAAAGTGACTGAATTACAACGATAATACTATAAACTATCTGTAAAATAAATCCTGTATTTTTTCTGATGTTTATAATTTGTTTCATTCACCTATAAACTTGCGAATTTTCCTACAAGTTATTTGAGCTGTGACGTAGGCAGGGGGAACTCCATTCGGAACAATCTGTGGCGGATAATGATGACTTCGTGATAGATAATGACGACTCCATACCGGAGATATACGAAGAATTGTTGGATAATGAGAAATAACAAAATGGCGGTCAGGTTTCATGTACCATTTGGGAATACCTTAAAATGCTACAAAACATTTTGAAATGATTTTGAAGAATATTTATTTATTAATTGTTGTGAATTTCATGGAGTCAAAAACAATAGTGCACGGACATTCTACCATACTTGCCTTACCGTCATGAGTTACCAAACCTTCTCTAACCCAAATATCGTAAGTATCAGCATACATTTTCCTATAAATCCCCTATACAGCTCAATTTATTGTTTTGTTTACTTCACCCTTAAACTAAATTCTAATATATCCTGGTACTGGTAGAAAATTATCCGGGCGTTGACATTTCGCATGAACCAGCTGAGAGTCTATGGATAATAATTTAATTATCATTACAGGGCTTTAAGTTCCGATCATTTTGAGGATTATCTTTTCCAGTCCTAGAAACGGTGACTCAAACAGCACAGAGAGAATGAAGGCGGCACCGTATGCCAGACACAAGTCAGCGAGATATAAATACACCTGTAAATATAAAATAACTTATTAAAAATATGCCACATTGGTTACAAAAACAACAGCAGTTATGACCAATCACCTTCTGATTGGCTCAACCTCTATGCAAATACATTGTAGCCGATAATGAAACACTAATATCATTAACAAGTATAGTGTTATTCCGAACACAGAGAACTTAAGTTTGCTCGAGATATTAACCACAAGGTTAAAAGAGTGGCCAAGCAAAGAATAGATCAAACATATTAGTTAAACAAAACAGGCTCTTTTGTAGCTTTGATTACATAGTTTAGACAAAGAATGTGCCTCCTAATAGATAGGGCGTCAGTACACAGCTCAAACCAATAGAAGAACTGAGCAATTCTACTAGTGTAAGCCATTACAATCATATCAAAGACCCACCATTGTCTCAACCTCAACACCTCCCACCGCTAATTTGATCGAAACAGGCTTTCCGCCTTGGTATCAAAATTTAAACAAGGTGGCGCATTCTGAAAGGGAAATGTACGAGTCCTCCTTCCGTGGAAATGGTTAGTCATACATAGCTACACATGGGAATTTATTCGACACTTTCCGTACTGGTACAGTTATCTCGGCACGGAAATGGCCGAGGGATGTTCCGACATGACAGAGCTAGTTTAAGCTGACACCGTAAACGTTGATAGTAGACTGTCTACTTTATACTGAACACTGAAGTGATTATTCTGGCGTCGACCTACAAGACTGTTGTATTTTAGTATCGTTTTTGTAGAAACCAAATTCTTTACCCGGTTACCTCCCTTACTTCAGTCTGGTTGCAATATACATGTACCATGGACTTTGTAGATATAATTATGTTTTGTTTGTTTGCTTGATTAGGGTTTTACGTCGTACCCAGGGTTTTCTTTAACTTATATGACGACGGATTGCCCACTTCAGATTGTTCCTTGCCTTATTACGGTGGAAAACCGAGAGGAAACCTCGTGAAAACCACCCCCAGAATTACCGTTGCGACATCTTGTGACTCACTCATATACATGAGTGTGGACAGACGGACTCGATCCTGTGAACGGTACATCGGAATAGGCGTGGAAAGCGCCCTCGGTAACCACTAAGCCACGGCCGCTGGTCGGATATAATTCAGAGATTAATATGTGTTACACTGAGGGTAATTACCGGAAGACAAAAAACATATACCATTAAACACAGTGGTACTTACCATGGAATAATCACTGAGATATATTAACGACTGTCTCCTATACATGTACATAAACATAAGGATAGGGTGGATGAGATAAGCGGCGTACGTTAACCTGGCCATCGGAATCAGACCTTTCCATGACAGGATACTGTTGATATATCCTGAAAAAAATAACAACATCATGTACACATGACAAGAATATATTTCGAAACTCGTTTTAAATTTGGAGTATTTTACGTAGATGTAGATTTGCGGACGTTTGGCGTAAAACCGTGAAGGTTATCAATAACTCTACATTTATGGAAAAAAACTCACAGCGTATGCCGACGTTTGGTTGCAAACCGCGAAAAATCCTTGTCAAATCAGAAGAAAGTCCCCGCGTATTGCAAGATTAGCAAGTCTTCTCGAATCTGTGCTGCATTAAAAGGCGATGAAGCAGTTCAATATAAAACCATGCTGTTGAAATGACTTTGAAGTGTTGAGAGGTTTGTTTGTTTATTTGATTGGGGTTTAACGTCCTACTCAAGGGTAGTTGACTTATATGACGACGGATTGTCCATCTCACACTGTCTCTCGCCTAGCTTATTATGGTGGAAACCCGGGAGGAAACCTGGTAAAAACCACCCCCGTGATTGCCGGAGCCACATCGTGTGACTCACTCATACCTGATGGTAGACAGACGGACTAAAAAGTGTTGATAGGTAAGTTGAACCAAAATGCTGTATTAAAAAATGATGGTGTATGTTATAGATGATTTCAACCAATATATTAATAACTAATTAAGATTAACACACTTTATCTGGATATTAATTCTTGTTCGTTCCAATGTGAGCCTCTACCATTCTGGCCTGACAGACTGTCTTAGCAGTAAGATATTCTAAACGTGAGTTTCCATATAAATTACCTCCCCTTCCAGTATGACAGGCGAAGATAACCCAACCGACACAAGCAGCGAATACCGGACGGGACAGGGCCTCAAAGGCAGTACGTATGGGCTGGGACCATGGATGTGCACCTTCCTGTAACTCCGAGTACTCACAGTAGGTTATGAATAAACCAACTGACAGGGCTATAATCCAACCTATAGTAGCCACAGGCTGTCAAGTAAAACATAAAAGGGGAAAAACGGTTAACCTCAGACAATTAAGTCTTTCTGTCTTTCGATGAGACTTTGGTAAATTCAGCCTCTAGCAATTAAAGACATGCCACAAGCTTAAGAGGATTGAATATGAATACTTCTTTATTTTTTGTTTATTTATTTATTATTTACTATATGTACTTATACAGGGCCGTTTAAAGGAACATCAAACACTTGTACCTAAATGTCTTCTCTCCCACATGGACCATAATAGCATACAAGAGAAACAAAAATCCAAAGGACCTACTGGTTAAGGCGAAACTTCCCTCTGTATCAGACAGGTTGTAATCCGTTCTCTTTCGCAGATATATTAATTTATTAGTCCGTGTATCTCGGAAATACTTATATGTAGGCTATTTTATTCATAACCCATGCTAAATATCTTGTTAGCTACATTTTGTTACACAATTTTATACACCATATTTATGGTCATTGCCTTCTCTCGAGATGTCTGTAGGTTACCCATAACACAACTCGAGATTAAGGTTTATTTAGAAACTTGTCTCTGGGAGTTATCTAGCAAATAAGATGATTTTTCGATTATTATTGATCTACATCCCTGTGCCAGTGTGATTACTTTTAGAAATATATATAATAATACGAGGAAGGAAACTCTAGCCTGGGTGACCAATTCTTCTGATGAGAAAACCTTTCGTTCGGGAGTTAAACAGAGAATGTGTACGAGTTAAGTTAATGTTCATGGGCAATTTGTTCCATTCCACTGGAGCCCTTATTTTACATGTGTGAAAAGAGAAGTGGGTTCTGTGAAATGAACGGTAAAAATTTATATATGATGTAGTGGTATATACATGTGTGTCCAACTGTTTTCTAAAATAAGTATGGAAAGAGTGTGGAATTGCTGTAATATTATAAATAAATTAACGCGTGAATTGATTTAAAAGTAAAGTATTTATTGAAGGAAGTGGTAATAGATTATTTTTCTCAAATAATTCAGTCACAGTATCAGTTCATTTTGCGGAGTTAATTACTCTGATTTCTCTATTTTAAAGTCGAAGGAGGAGAAGCAGATGACTCTGGTAGGTGTAGCCCCACGCGATGTTGCAGAAAGTCACAAGTGGATATATAAGTGAGTAGTATAACATTAGTAGTACGTTATGTAAAGAAGACGTTTTGAGTTACTGATGATTCCAAGGTTTCTGGATATTGTCTTGGGTATAAAGTGTATATGGTTGGTCCATTTAAATTTACAGTTTAAGTGAACATCAAGGAATGAAAATATATTAGTTTTCGTGAGTTTTTCATCAGACATTTCCAGTGGTAACTTTACAGATTTGTAGTTTCTCTTCTGTAAACAAAATATATACATACAGGATAATTTTTATTGCTACATGTATTTAGCAAGTCACAATGTCACATTCTCGATTAAATATTTGGCAAAGGACTAGATGGTCTTTATTTGTTAGGACCAGACTAGTGTCGTTAGTAAATAATATAGTATCAAAACCTTTTGAGGCATGATATATGTCATTAATTTATGAAAACCAAAAAAAGTAAAGGTCCTAAAATGGAACCTTGAGGAACTCCTATATTGACAAAGTTCAGTGGTGATATTTAGTTGTTGTAGTGCACACAGTACTGCCTATATTGTTGAGGTAATTTTGGAACCACTCACGTGAAACACCATTACATCCATAGGATTTTAATTTTTCTAATAAGATATTATGATTGACCAAGAAATTGATCAAGAAATAGAGCAATACTATATTTATTGCATTCCTTGGCTTTTATTAATTTATCATATAGTGTAATCGGGGCGTTAGAAAATGAGTTAATCTATCTGCACCCGTATTGGTGTTTATAAAGAACGTTAAGCTTTTTAGTTTGGGTTAGTTGGACACAATTCCTTCGATAATCTTGCTAAATGTTGCCAATGCAGAGATAGGACAGTAATAGTTATATTCAGTAATTGAGCCAGATTTATGCACGTGTGTAATTTTGCTACTTTCAAATGATAGTGAAATATTCCAGTTTCAAGAGATCTTTTTATTATGACTGTGTGTAAGAAGAAGAGAAATCACTTGTGCAAGATGTTTGATTAAATCAGATCGAATATCATCGATTCCATGTGAGCCCTTTTCATATTTCTTTATTGTATTTAAAACTTCATTCGATGTACATGGAGTCAATTTGAATGTTCATGTTGTAGATAAAACATAAACGTCAACAATAGCCACGAGACACCTTTTCATCAAACAGCCAAAATCAATCTAATATATACCTAACAATAAAACAATTCATTTCAACGTTTCATTAGTCAGTGTTTAACAGAATCCTGTTATCTACGTTCATAGTTAAAATAGCTTGGTCGTTTTAATCATCGATATAATGTAGAATGTGTAAATTTTTTAATTATTGAATTAATAAATCGGTGAAAGTTTTTCGGCTTCATCTGTTTCAGATCTAAGGATCAAGTTTTCTGGGTTAGAGTATAGTTGAAATTGTTAAATGTGAATATGATGACTGGGAAATGAATATTTTTGAGTACACGGTTTTGTTACTTTTTGGTTAAAGTCCTGATTCGTACAAAATAATTTGATTCTTTGTCATGGGAGTGACATAATTTATTTTCTCCAAATAACTCAGGCTGCTTCTCCACAGACTCAGAGCTTCCGTGTCCAAAACGAGCCTTTGGTCCTCGCTGTTTGGGTTAGAAAAAAGATTACCAGAATGTCGATGCTTATGAACACATAGTTTTCTTACATTTTGGTCAAATTATTTTAAATTTTATGGAACAAGGTCATCCTGGTCCCCACGGTTTCTAGGAAATATGGCTCTAATGGAACCCTCAAGGGTTCTTCGGTTATGGCTGGGGTCTAACACTATTTGGTTCTATATGGAACCCTCACAGCAACTGTTCCATGTAATTCTCCCTATGTTATTATATCAAAGAACCGTTTTTGTCCTTATGGTTACATTTAGAACCATCCTGGTTCCATTTAGAACCGTTATGTTTTCTAAAGAACCCTCATATAGAGTGTAACTATAGGGGCATTTAACACAAGGATTCAAATCGAAAAATAGTATGTCCTTAAAAATATAAAACAGCTTTAAAGGGCTATTCATACCAGAAGTTTGAGTTGTTATTTTTTGTTCATAACATGTCATAGAAGTATTATGATTCCTTCACTTTTAACAGCATCAAAATTCATTTATAGTTCAATTTATCATAGATTTAGTGAATCATAAATGGTAATAAAAAACAATTTAAAGAAAAGAAAAAAAATAAAATAACAATAAGCAAGCAAGTAAATATGTAACTGACAAAACGAAATCTACCAATCTGTCCATATGTATAGCACAGGGAATCCGTTATGTTACTGGTCGTGTAATACAATATCCAACTAACTTAATCAAACTCTCTGAGCCATTGTCTCCTTGTGTTTTGATCAATTATAAATAGCATATCAAGATTTCAAAGAATCAAATGGTCAATTTATCATTTATTTGTCTCCACTTAATCTTGACTACACATGGCTTGTTCTCTCCCAGTGTATGGATCGTGCTAAAATATAATTGATTCTACTTCCTTCGTCGATACATTGATTTTTAGATACACCCGTGGTATATTCCTTGATATTTGAAGAGATTCTTTAAAATCTGCCTGCATTCTGAGTGAGTTCTGTGGAAGTCTGTCAGCACTCGAAACACTCTAATCTCATTCTTCTGAGAGATCAAACGGTAATGCTCTGCAAACATTCGCATAAAAACACGGCCAACTTCTATAACCGTATTAGTCAAGAGTAGCATGGGTATTATCACGCCATGTCCTCAATTTGATTTCTCTCCCGAATGTGGGACTAATTTAAAAAAATTTCCGTTTCTTTCTGGTTCTACCTTATTCTGGCTGATTCTAAAAAAAGTATAACTAGGACTTCTTCTGATCACATTAATCAGTATCGATCAACATGCTTTATGGATATCCATTTTTCTGGATACCATACCAAAAGGCCCGGATATACAGGATGGATACATTCGAGAAGCGTGAGGTGCTTCGGCGCAAGACAGAAAGAAGGCAAGGCACTTTTGCCTCGAGTTCAGCTAGTCAACAACGGAAGAAAGACGCTGAGCCTTTCACTCATCCTTAGCCCAGTACCAGTAAGCTTAGCGCAGAAAAAGAGCCCAAAATGAGTACTGATATGGAAAGTTTTTGATTCCCATTCATGTTAACACCTGTACCATCAAACTCTCCTGTCCATTTAAGGGCATTTGTGTATTGATTTTTTTTTACGTTTATCAAGTTATTAGATGTGACAATTCAGGTCATTCATAACACCATGCCGCGACTTGTTTTCTGTGCGACTATGCCTGCATATTGACTGTATAATACAAGTCTATAACGTCCATGTGTTCACACTGTTGTAACTGCCGTTCTTTTATATTTATATCGTTCTTCTTGGCATCTAGTTTTTCCTTAAAATAATTTGGTACGAACCCGTACGGTAATTAATCTGTCTGATAGAAAATTTTAGAGTAGAACTTGACTCGGATATGATAGGTCTAGCGTAGCTATCGCATATGAAATGGTGTTGTTATTGTGTGTCACTTGCACCACGTGCGTCACTTCCGGTTTGAAAAAATTTGATTACTGGTTTAATGTTAATTATTTTCTTAATTTGACGCCTGTTTTCTTCAATCATATTTAAAAACGACCAAAACCGACAATAAAATCGTGTGCCTGCTCCTTTAATGAATGTAACTCGTGTCAGCGAAAAACCTATTTTAGTCGTACCATAAAAATCATGTCTTCTTTGAACATACAGGAATCATATCTTCTCGTTATATTAATAATCAGACAAAATGTGAAATCATTGCATGGCATACCTGATAATTTAACAAGCATAAAAAATAATTTATCCGGTCAATATTTAAAATACAGCCGGCTGCAGTTAATATTTACTGTGATAGAAAGCACGATCAAACAATGTCATGGACACAAACTGATAAACCGAGAGTCAAATACATCGTAAGTCTATCAAGGTGAAGTATGAAACCAACTATTACCCCATTTTGATGGCATTGGGATGTTTATGGGACTTTCACAGCGCCGTAAGAGTTATTGCACAAGGAATGAGGCATTTCATTCCGTTCGCGCAGCTTATATCTCAGAATCTACTGACGCCTTGTGGGTAAAATATTACCATTGCCGAGCGGTGGAAACAAAAACATCCTTGAATTTTACCTTGATTTATCCATGATTCCACATCAAATTCATGTCCTTCGAGTGTTTTAAACCTCATGCTAGAGGGCGCTTTTTCAACAATCAGAGCTTGTCTAGTCACTATGCCCTGGACACTGGGTAATGGTTGGTTTCATACTTCTGCCGGATAAACTTCTGATAATATGTATACAATAGACACTTATAAAAGAATATCAAATGTTATCTGGAAAATAGACATCCCACGATTTGTAGACGGTATAGGACATGTAGACGTTTTAAAGGAACACCTTTGAGTTGTTATACAGGTGTAGATTTAGGCACATTTCTGGTCAAGATGTTTGGTTCAAATGCTATTATTTTACAGGAAAAATACTAATAAACAGGTTGATAACAATAAATAATAAATAGTGAATTCAAGGGACATTTTTGAATTATTATTGTTTTCAAAATGTCCGAATTACATGATTTTCATTGACAGCTCAGTGTTATAAACGAACTTCGGAATTATAGACATACGGTAGCTGAAACAGGGAGCATAATAATGTCATATATCCACATCCATGTTTTTATTACAACATCTGGTACATGAAACGATAATACATTTGCTTACAATTGTAATTTAAAGATAAATGTCTCAATTGTGTAAGAGGAGTTTTTTCTCTTATCAATTGTGGTCAAGATTTAAAAAAAAATTAAATATGATTTTGTACAGTAATCAAATGCAGCGAAGCAATTGTTTAAAAGCTCATTTTTTTCATTGTTTAGATATTCAATAAATAAGTAAACTGAGAGAGACTCATTCTGACCTCAATAAAGGGGCGATGTTTGTTTTTGCCATTATCAGGAAATTCGGAATTTGATTATTGCTAGACACAATTTTTGTTCCTATTTGTATAGTTTTGTTTAAGACTGCATGAAAATCCATGCAACTACAATGCGTTATAGACAGTACTTCAAAGGGGCAGGAAGGCCAGAGTCTTTTGTAATGTAATCGTAATGTTAAATCTTCCTTCCATATTTCTGAATGATAAACATTAACTTAAACATTAACCTGGTTAAACCCATACCTGGTCTGGCGTCTTGATCTCTCTCTGGTTTGGTCCTCGGTAAGCTTTTTAATTGAATATAAAAGGAGATTTTATTTTGCAGTTGTTGATGTTAAACACACTTCCAATATTATAAACATCATAGCCTTCATAATGTCATCTAATCGTCCTCCTCACTAGTGTATATATATATATCTAACAGCTCGACATTCACAAACTGGACAGCTCATCAACAACAATACTGGTTGCATTGATTTTCTTTTATCAACACCAAGTGGGCATAATATATAATATTTATTTCTATAAGTTTCAAATGAAACAAAGTTAAATAACCCATGATTTTAATAAATGTGTATTTTTAAAAAGTTTTATAAAGGAATCTGCATATAGGGATTTTACAGGAAAAGTGTTTCAATTGAGATGTGTCAATTTTGCCAACCGAGAAACATTTTATGTTTTTCCTTTGGCACCTGAAATCGAACCAGTTTTTTCACAAATGCTTTTTCCGGTAATTTTAGTAGTTGACAATCGTTTTTGTCAAAAGTAAATCCCTCAGAAAACGCCGTTGCGTTAACATA